>JANHGL010022827.1:6510-20694 GCA_024611195.1 Ceyx melanurus | reverse complement strand
TCCAAGCCATAGGCAGCCAGTTTCTGCAGGAGAATGTTATGGGAAACAGTATCAAAGGCTTTGCTAAAATCAAGGTCCTGGTCTACAGTGTCCTGGTCACAGCACACAATTAAAGGCTTCCATCTCAGTAAAAGCCCTGGTCTACAGTCCTAATTTTCTCTCTTTAATTGGAGAACTTCTGTAAGGTGATGCTCTAGCATCCAGCATCTAGCAGCTGCAACCTTGACATCGCTGCTGTTGTATATTGAGTTCTGCTGTGTAACTGGATAAAGTTACTTTGGAGACGACTTAGACAAGCAGACTTGTACAGACAACTGTGTACAAGCAGAGCAGAGCAATTTCATGAGCTGCTGCTGAGATTGCCAGGTGAAAAAGCCTTAAAGCAAGGAGTATGAGAATTTAAGACAGGACTATAATCAAAGATAGTGACCATCTGAATCATCAACCATTATATAGATTTAGACCCAAATTAGTATCTAAGAACCCCCTACTGATCATTCTACAACAGAGGAATAGTATAGGAATAATTTGTGAACAGAGAATTCCAAGCTGTTTTGGATGATGCATATCTATTTCTCTCCATTCCTAAATTATTTTTTTTTTTAAGGCATCACAAAGATAAAGGAATGCTCTTTTATGGAAAGGTAATGCCATCTTTTATTCTCCCAAAACTTCTGGAAAGAGGTGACAAAATACTTGCCTACTTTTCTCCATCTTCTTGCCCTGCCTGAGTCAATTCTGCTATACAGACACACCACTTCAAGATCTTATTGTGAACCTGAAGCAGGGAGCATTCAAAGAACAAGTCCAAAACTCCAAAGGCTTTTAAAATAACTGTTTCTACTCCTTTTCTTTGATCATGTTTTAAAAAAATGTCAAAGGCTGACCTCTGCTGGGTTATAAATTACTAGGCATCTAGAGTGATACACAAAACATTAAAGAATTATCACAAAGAAAAGGAATTTTTCAGAGAAACCCCAAATACTTTGAATAATTTAAGCATCAAAAGAACCTGCTATTCTTCACACAGCCTCATGCAGTAAGAAAGTGAAGAGGCTGCATGTCATGATAGCAACCCAGAAACTAATGGTTCTACTAGTTCTTTCACCAGTATGGGAATACTAAATTAGATACAGGACTCAGACCTACTTTTTTTTGAGATTACCTCAAGAAGCCAATACTGCATGTAAGCTTTGAAATGACATCAGAAGTCATGCACAGGGCCAGATGCTCACAGGAATAAGTACTCTGGTTAAACAAGAAAACTCAAGAAAGATTTGCAAACATGTACATTTATTCTTTTGTGCCTCTTCAACACCCTTGGAGTCTGTTTAGAAGTTCCAAGGTCAGTCCATCCTCTCTTCAGCAAGCAAGCTCCAAAATAATTGCCAGAAGCTTCTCTTTCAGTCACCACTACTGTTTCCTAGAACTTTGCAGTGATTTCCAACCACACTTGCAGAAAAATTCCCAGGAAGAAGTAGTTCTAATGGCTTCAAGTTAGTGCTAAGACAAGAAACGCTTCAGGCTGCTTCAAGAGTTGTCTCTTAGAGATGAATGATTATATTCATATTCAGTTCAGCACCATCTAATCCCAGATTAAAAACAAGGCTAAGGCACACATTAAAAAAAATACCAAAACACAAAACCTACTTAAGTGATAACACAGCAATGATCGCATTTCTATAATTCATACCAGGCATCAGATTACATTTCTATGTATCTTTTTCTCTCAATCCCAGGCAAAGCAATTGCAGCACAGCAGAGATGTATGTACCTTACCATCCATTACCAGTGCTGGCCAGAGCAGATTATTATTATCCCCATAAGCAGCTGTGCCCTGGCAACTCAAAATGCAATACCTTTTTCTATATTCCCTGGGGTTTGGCTGAAGAACAGAAGTTTTCTTTAGTTGCCTCAAAAAACACAAAAAAACCCAAAACAACAACAACAAACACATACACACAAACAAACACCACCACCCAAGAAAGCAATGACAAAGCAACAGTTTTGCATCTCTTCCCGAATATCAAGCCCCTGACTGAAGCCAACGTATCTGAACAGATGTGTGACTCCCATGTGAGAATCTGTAGCTTGGCAAGACTGAGGAGCCCTGATATTTTGTCCAGTCTTCCATATATCACAAGTCATTATTATTCCTCTCTGCTCATCCTGCTCTGAACTCAATGACTTGGGTTACAGCAAACATCCAGAGACATTTTCCTCTGAAGATACTGGGAAAAGCTTAAAGTAATCACATTCCCATCATTTGGTACTCTCCACATAAAAAAAGTAAGGTTCATCCTCCATCCACTAAGTATTAATCCCTTCTCAAATCAAGTCTTTGCTTCTTACTAATATAAATTCTACTTTCTGTGAATGTATTTCACAAAGTAATAATGCAAGCTTCTGTTCTTCATTCTCATCAATGGGAGTGAAGTAATGCAAACTCTAAGGTAAAGGGCATTAATTATAAATGCTCACATTGCCTCATCTGCAGTTTTATTAAAGCTGCAGAAGCCGCAGTGTTTCAGTGTCAGGCTGTACCAAGTGTAGAGGTTACATGAGCAGTCATCCGATTTTAGGTAACAACCTCCAATTTAGCCCTTCACCTCAGCATCATGTCAGAAAGCTTCATTCACTGACTTTTACAGAGGTGTACTTTTCCATAATGCAGGATTTATCCCCTCACCCCCAATTTTTAGTTGTTTGGGGTTTTTTTTATTATTATTTTCAACATTCCCTACATACCTTGTTCTCAGATGTATAACTTTGAAGTGACCACATTTGAACTTTCATGTATTAGCGACTCTATTACTGAAGAATCATAAATCACTAATGAGATTAACTGATGATGTTAACAGTGACATATTCACTTTCCTGTCCTCAGGGAAAACACTGGTTAATAGGAAAACCTAGTACCAAATTCTTACAAAAAAACCCCATCAAGAGTATCTCTGTCATGATTCCCTTATGCTTACATTTAGGCTGTTCTTAATCATATAAACACTGATATTATCCAAGAAGAATTTTATCAGATGCTGCTAAATGAAATGCCATAAAAAGCCTATACACCCAGCTATACCCATGGTTCCTTCAGTACTTCCAAGGAATCCATAAAAACCCAAATTAGAGATGTCTATGGTCAGTTTACCTAAATTTGCTGTATAAATATCCCACTCCCACCTTCATCAAAAAATGTTCAGCTGTCAAAAAAATGGACTTGCATTATAAATACACTTGTCATCTCCATCACTAATAACAGAAGTGTGGTATGCAAGACTGTTTAGTCTTTATAAAGAATTAAAACAATGCATTCTCTAAGCTTTAGTTCTGTTCTTGTGATTCAGGTTTTTCCACTAAAATTCTGTACCAGTTTTTTCCAGACACATTTGCTGTATATATTGTCTGCTTAAATTATTCTCAATTATCTTCTTGAATAACACTGTATTTGCTACTGTACTGTCATTTTTATGCTTTTGCCTGGAGAAGCAATATATTTTTTTCAGGTAGCTTTAGATACCCGAAGTTAAAAAAAACAAAACAAAACATAAAACACAAAACAAAAACAACAAAAAAACCACCCCAAACAACAGAACAACCAAATCACCAAAAACCAAACCAATCAACCACAATGAAATTGAATATTATTGTCCCAAACAATACTGTTTAAATATCCTGCCTCTTAATTACTTAGTAAGATCACATGTGAAAAAACTTGGGTTGCTTTAAAAGAATCAGTCAGTGCGACAGAGGTTAATGGACTTTCAACAAGAGTTGAGTCCTGCAATGCATCATATGAATCAGAAAATTAAGAAAAAGTTTCACAATTTTCTAAAATAAACCTTACATATTAAGAAAAGTAAGATAAAAATCAGCAAAACAAAATCCAGTGTTTCATACATATTGAAGCATGTACAGCAAATTAAATTCCTCAACCTGTATGTGGACACAGCTTCGTTAATGCAAAAGTGTCAATTACAGTGGAAAAAGAAAGCTATTGACTGGTTACCAGCAACACACACACACAAATACATTTAGACCTTGAAATGATAGTCAAATCAAGCAAGTGTGCTTTATCACTCACGTAGGTTAATCCCCTTGAGTTTGTTGGTATTCATTGTTTTAAATAACAGACATTAAAAAAATATAAAAATACAGTGGCTCAAATTTCTACTTTCTGAATACTTTCCTATTTTTTTGATCGCTTTCTACCATCTTGGCAGTATCTCCAGTATTTTTTAATTTTTTTTGAGTAACTACTCGCTGCTCAGGCTCCTTTTGTATAAGGTCCATTGATAAGAGGCTCCAGCTCAGTTCACCGATACATTCCAAACCATTTACATCCGAAAACTTCTGGTTCTGTGAAATGGTTGAAAAGGCTTTAAGGCCCACATCAGTACTGCTGGTTTCTGTTTATTTTTTTCTGGAAATAGCACTGCTTCCGTTTCAGGAGTAGGAAATCGTACTCTATACACTTCAGGGTAAGATTTCTGAAACTAGAAAAAGGCATCAATTTAAATGAATAATTCATTAAAACTTCTAATATAAAAAAAAAACACCACAGTTAAATTACAAGCTATAAAAAGTACAATATATACAAACATAACATTATTGCTATAATGGACTTTGCATGCCTCTATATAGAAGATTAGTGATACTTTCTCACGCATCTTGATTCATCACAGTTCACCTGTTCCAAACAATTAAAAAGTTTGAAATACCCAAGAGTACCACCATTCAGTATTTCTCTAGAGGAGTTATTTAAAATTTGATAAAGCTTTAATTTTAGCTTAAGACTGTGGATTAATTTTTATTTACTTGTTTAAGCTGCTTCTTCTTATCTTTCACAGATATTTCTTTATTCATTGCAATTTCTTCCAGTAAAGCTGCCAGTGGTTCTTGAGAGCCGTTTGTCCTCTGGTATTCAAATTCATCTGTACTGATTTGGTGACAAAATGATGGAGGAGGAAAAGATGCATCACTGTCAGCTCCTGCATACTTTATCTGAAGGAAGATTAGAAAGAGCAGTTATTTTTTTCTTTAACGACTTTGCAAAACCAAGCTTAATCATATGGACCACCTGAAGTGGAGAAAATATGGAATAAATACCATAAGTTGTACCTTCTACATACTTCACTAATTATATGAATTTTAGGAAATCAAAAAACATGACAAAGAAAACCTGTTTAAGTCTTGGAATAATAAGAAAGTAACTTTTCATTTAAACAGAAATTAAAGAATGGAAACTAAAAAGCAGCTTTGAACAAAACAAAGTATGTTATCAGAAAAGAGAACAAAGTTATGAAAAAAACTAGCAAGTAAGGACCACTTTAAAACAGATTCTTAATGGAAACACTTTTTAACCATTCACAGTTTTTTCTTCACTACCATAAACACAGTTTGTCCATTCCATGAAGGTAGGACTGACCAACAGGAAAACATATTTTATAGTTCTTGCCTCTAAACCATTCAAGATCTGCTTAGTTTTATTTAAATACACAGCTGTGGCTGAACATCAGGAGTCAAAACTAATTAGCACTTTATAAGCTAGAAAAGACAGAATCGAGTCATAAATGTCAAGGTTCAGAGCAGAAAAGATAAATTTGATCTAGAAGCACAAAGGCATAAGAGGCTTTTTTTTCTACTAGATACCTACCTGGGCTCTCTGGAGACATACAATGTGTTCCTCTATAGAAGTTTTTAATGTGGAAGGAACACTTAAGATTTCTTGATAATTGTCCATAAGAAAAGATACTAGTTTAGCAGCAAGCAGTTCATCCAAGTCTATTTCATCCTTTGAGCAGAGAATACAACGGGAAAATGCCTGAACCATCTGAAGAAGAAAAACCCGAACATTATTGTGGTTTAGTTTTTTTGTTGTTTGGGGGTGAGGAATCAAGTCTATACTTAAAAAACAATCTTTTAGAAAAAAAAAAGTAACAGCACAATACTTACCATACTTCAAACACATCAATCTGTATAAAAAGAGTGTTGTGTACAGTGACATTATCTGAGTAGACTGAAGATGGTTCTTGCCTCATATAGATAATCTGATCCCACTTTTAGACTTAGAATGGCTAACAACTTCTTAATATGGCTTTTCCATTTAACAAAGACGCAAATATTTCAGAGATTAAAAAAAAAAAAAAGAACAGAGAAACTTAACAGACGCTGAACACTAGAAGGAAAACGTAACATTAAAAACACAGAAGGCAGTTTCCTGTCATGTACCATAGATGATACTTGAATTGAAACTTAGTACAAAATACCTGAACTGCAAAGGATTCACTTCTAGAAAAAACATTTACACATATTTTAATCAAGCACCATTTACAGTTAATTAAATTATAACCTTGGCAGAAAAAAACCCCTAATAATTATTCATAGTTAATTAAAAATTACTATGGAAAAAATTTAGATTTGTGCACAATGTTTTTTTATGGAGTGGCTCTACAGATGAATTTTCTGGTGCCCTTCTTGCAAAAGACTTGAAAATTAACCAAAAGAAATACATGTCCCTGGACAGTCAAAATTGCTAAGTTACGCCTAACAACATGGTGTTGCTAAAATTGATAAATAATCCTACAGAAAGAGCATCTGCAAAAACCAGACCTTTGTCAAAATCTGATAAGAATTACATTCAGAGATTTCTGTATTTAAGTGAGGAAAAAAAAACAGTACTAACAAACTGTTGGATTTTTTTAAATGCCTGAAAACAGGTAAATCAAAACATTCAGATAAATATTTCTAAGCCTCATCTGCTGTCCATTTTGTGGGCTTTTTTGTTGTGGGTTTTTTTGTGTTTTGTTGTTGTCTGAGGTTTTTTTGTTTGCTTTGTTTGGTTGGTTTTTTTGTTTGTTCGTTTGGGTTTTTTTGTTGCTGTTGGATTTTTTGTTTTGTTTGTTTTTGTTTTTTTTGGTTAATACGGAAATCAATGGCAATTTAACTTTGAAAAATAAGAACCCCAAATTCTGAGCCACTTCATTTGCTCAGACCAGTTCATTTGCTCAGAACTGAGCAAATTTATTTTTATAAGTTTATTAAAACTCATAGTAGCTTTTACATAGCTAGAATAGATGAACTGATGAACTGTTCTTCAGGCAAGCAAATTGTATCTTATGCAAACTCCTCAGTAATAATCTTTTATCTGTGCTATTCCAAAAACCTTATCTCGACCTTTCGCCTTACACTATACATACCAGGGTTCTGGTCTTCACTGATTCAGAAAGAGGTGGCAAATCTTTGTTACAACTCATTCTTGCCATCATCCTCACCAAAAGCTGCAGTCTTTTTCGATTTTCTGGTGGCAGCAGGAGACAAGATATCTGAAGAGCTTCTATGGCTTTTCTATGTTTTTGCAGCAGAGCTGTTTTATAAAAGATCAGGAGATGGAGCAACATTTTTCAATTCTGTATTTCCATAACATTTCTAAATCTGTATCCTACCCCCAAAATCCTTTCTTACTCATTCAAGGCTGCCTTAGAACTCCACTCCCCCAAAGAGTCTAGCAAGCTATACCTACTAGAACTGGGGATCCTTGTAGAAGTATTTACAAGATTTCCTTACGATGCATTGAAAGATATAAATAACCATAACCAACAACACTTAAGTATTAGCGGACAAAAACTACAAAGTCTTGGTTCATCCTTTGCTCTCTTATAACCCTCACCTATCAAGTATGGCAGATGTAGCAGCCACATAAAGTTAAATTTGGGACAACAAAGAGTCTAAATAAAACATGTGCTTCTGCTTCAATAACAGCTATGACAAAACTCAGTCATCTATAGGTATGAGGGACATAATAGTTTACTTACAAACTATTGAGAAAACCCAGAATGTGAGTATCGCACAGATATTTGACGACTGAACAGGTATGGTAGAACCTGATAGTAATTTAGGTACCTATAAAGAGGTCTTACCACCAAAACGTTGTCTTTCTCTTGGGTTTCTAAGACTTAGTGGAGGAAGCATCTACTACACATTTGCCTAAATGGCATTAGTATCAGAAAAAAACAGAAGAGAAAAATGCCTGCATGACTGAAGTTTAACGGCAATTTCTCTTAGAAAAGCAACAAGGAAGATGATAAAGAAATACAGTTGTTTATTTTTTTCTGTAACATTATTGAGGCTGGAAGGGATCTCTGGACGATTTCTAGACCTATCCATCTGCTCAAAGCAGGGTCATCTACAGCAAGATACTCAAGACTACGTCCAAACAAGTTTTGAATATCTCCAAAGATGGAGATTCCACAGCCTCTCTGGACCTCTTCCCATGTTTCAACATCTTCTAATAAAAAAAGCAGCTATTTTTCTATGTATAGATGAAGTTTCCTGTTTTTCTGTTCATGTCCATTATTCTGTTATTGCTTATCACTGATAAAAGTCTGTCTCTTTTTTCTACTCCTCCCATATCAGTCTTTTGTACACATTAAGATGACCTTCCCTGAGCTTTCTCCAGGCTGAATGGTCCCTGCTCTTAGTCTCTCTCCTTTTTACAGGTGCTCCAAGCCCTTATTAATTTTTGTGTCCCCACTTAATAACTGATTAATGAGGAGGAGAGACCTTCATCAACCTGCTGGCAATGCTTTTAATGCAACTAAGGATGCTATTGGTGGTCTTTGACACAAGGACATACTGCTGGCTCATGGTCACACTCTTAAAATCCATCTTCTAGGTGTGGTAGAAGTTTTTAGAACTTACAAAGACAAGTAATGGAAGACTTTTGAACTCATGTGGTCAGAGACAAGAATAAACTATCACCTTGTGATATGAAGTAATTCTAAATAGAAAAAGTTTATATTTAAATTTGACAGGACAGGTCTCAAAGAAATGAGATGATATGATTTTCCTAGAATTAATTTATATCCAAATAATTCAAAACATTTTTTTTTAATAACATTTCAAACTACTTGCCTAACACACTAACAAAAACATCAAAAAAATGAAATGTGAGAAGAGGTTCTTTCATCTGGCCAAAGTAGTCCACTATAGTTTTGAAGACATCTCTTTCAAATCCTGAGTACATAGGCTGCTTCAAATCTGAGTAGCTGGGCCCTACCAATGGAAGAGGAAGAGAAGAGAAAAAAAAAAGAAAATTAATTTGCAGCCAATACCTAGGTCACCATTTTGTATTCCAGACAATAAAAATGCAACAAATATGAAAAGCCCAGATTTAGATTGCTTTTTCAAAATGCAAGTGCAATTGTATTGATCTATCTCCAATAGATCTAGTGAAAACATATAGAAGAAAAACAAACAGAATAGTTAAACCTTTATGTATTTCATTGAAATAGGAAGCACTGGCAGAAGAATGTATGATAGCTGATCTTTTCCAATTTTAAAGCAATGATCGGAATAAAATATTTACAGTGAATATAAACAAGATTTGATAAAGCAACGAAGTCACAGACAGTTCAACTGATTTTTATGAGGGTGGTTGGTTTGGGGTTTACTTACAATTTGCTAGACATTTCATTGCTGACAATATCCAATGAGGTAGCTCCTCTGCACAGGGGAGAAATTGAGAGAAAAGGAGAGGGGGGAAAAAAAATGGATAAAAACGTTAAACTCTACAAAAGCAAAGCTGAATATTCTTAAAGAAGTTCTACCTATGTAATAGATTCACTGGTTGCAAAGGCAGACTACACTTTAATGTAGGATTTACCTTGAATTATTTCTATAATTTAGTACATCCAGTACTCATTATCAGCCCCTTATGTCCACTGCTCTTATATCTTAATCAACAAAATGGATCATACAGCAAATCCTTAAGCTGTCCTGCAAAATCAGACAAATCAGTTCAAGCTACACCCTCCTTAGTGCATTACAGACAAGTGTCTGCTTTGCACTGAAGATGCTGAAAAGAACTCATACATACGTCATTACTGCAAAGAGGACATTAATAAGTTGATGTACTTCAATTGCCCTTAAAAGGAGTATGTACATTCTCTGAAGGAGGTTTCATTCACAAATAAAGATTGAAATATGAGATTGGAACCTATCTCACATTTGCTCTACAAATCTTGTGGAAAATACAACCACAATAACACTACCAATGGTGTATCACAGCAGCAAAGATGCTTTACTTACTTTCTGATGTGCAAAGCAGTTTTAAACTCAGTACTAGATTCAAAACACCTTGACTGAAAACTCAAAACTGAGAAATTTTAAACATCTCTGCACATTTTTATTCTTCCCAATTTATAATACACCTTTCCTTCATGTAAAGGCTTCAGCTCAGGCAGGTAAGGTCTAGAATGACAAAGGCATCTTGAAGTGAGTAATATCCCTATAAGTGAAAAGCTGCTGCTCTTTCATCTCCATCTTTCAACCCCTCTTCTAAAGCAGGAATATGTTTAAGAGCTATTGTGGAATAAAAAGCGATTCTTACCATTGGAATGTCAGATTATAACAATAACACACTTTGTAAAAACTCTAGTATGTGGTGATACAAATATAAAGATACTAGTTAGTTATTTCTAGTCTAGACATGTTAGTATAGACTAGAAATATGTTTTGCTCTAGTAAACTACAGTACAAAAATTTAATTTAAAACTTTGAAAGTACTTACTTGATTTATCTTCTAAAGTGACAATGCCCTGCTTATTGACATTGTATGCATTTTGGACTATATGCTTTGAATTCACAAGTTTTGTGTCTAGCACTTCATCTAGAGAATCCAAACCCAAGACCTTTTGTAACCTGTAAAAATAAACAAACATATAGTTCATACACCATCTAATCTGAAAAAGGCCACATAAGGATATGATCATGAGAGACCTCTCCATTTCATAGATTAATTTAATTTTTCAAGCTGGAAAGGACCCATAAGGATCCTGGTCCTCACAGGACTACCAAAAGCTAAACCATATGACCAAGACCATTGTCCAAGTGCTTCTTGAATTCTGTCAGGCTTGGTTCTGTGACCACTTACGTAGGGAGCCTATTCCAGTGACTCACCACCTTCTTTCAGTGAAGACTTCCTAATGTCAAACCTGAACTCACTCTGATGCAACTTTTAATTATTCCATTTAATCATGTCCTGTGTCTGGCCATGAGAGAGAGGAGATCAGCACCTCCCCTTCTGGTGTCTCCCTTGAGAAAATTGTAGGCTGTGGTGAGGTCAGCCCTCAGCCTTCTCCTCTTCCCCAAGCTAAACAAGCCAAGTGACCTCAACAATTCCTCCTAAGCCTTGCCTTCAAGGCCTTTCACCACCTTGGTCACCCTCTGGACACACTCTAATGGTTTCCCATGGTTCCCCATAGTGCAGAACCTGACACTTGCTCTCATTAAATTTAATATAGTTGATCACTGCCCAGCTCCGGTCTATCCAGATGTCCCCGTAAAACCTCAAGGGAGTCCACAGACCCTCCTAGTTTTGTACCACTGGCTAATTTACTTAACATATATTTTATTCTTACAATTGTAAGAACATTGAAGAGGACAGACCCTAAAATTGAGCCCTGAGGAACCCCACTGGTGACTGGCTGCCAGCATGATGTAACCCATTTATTCCAGCCTTTTGAGCCTGACTTGTCAGCCAGCTGCTTACCCAACATATCATGGACTTGTCTCGCTGTGTGCTGAACATTCTGTCCATCAGGATACTGTGAAAGATCGTATCAAGAGCTTTGCTAAAATTCCAAACAACTACATCTACTGTCTTCCCTTGGTGATCTAGACAGGTGACCTTGTCATTAAATGAAATAATGACAAGGCTTGGTTAGGCAGAACTTCCGCCTTGTGAACCCATGCTAGCTATGACCAATGACTGCACTGTCTCTCAAATGCTTTTCAGTCACTCTCAGAATAGCCTTCCCCATAATTCTGTGATAATCAGGCACTGAAGTGAAACTGACAGGTCATTACCAGGGTTTTCCTACCCTTCCTGAAAACTGGCAAATTTTCCAAGTTCCAGTTGACTGCGACCTCTTGGAACTCCCAGCTGTTGAAAAATAATGGAAAGAGGTCCCCTGAACATCTTTACTTTGTCTATGTCTCTTTTTGTGAGGTGGAAATTTGCATCAAGCAATGGACCAATATTATCTTTGATTCTCCTTTTGCTGCTACCATGTTTTAAAAAGCCTTTTTTGTTGTTCTTCAAAGCACTTACCAGCTTGAACTCTATTCAAGCACTGGCTGTACAAATGTTCTTCCTGTAAAGGCAAACAGCATCTCTGCAGTCCTCCCATGTTGCTGACTCTTGCTTCTAAGGTCTGTACACTTTCCACTTCCACATAAGCTCTAAAAGAGGATCTCTACTTAACCAATCTGGCCTTCAGCCCTGCTTTCCTGACTTCTAACACTTTGACATTGCCTGCTCTTTGTTCTCTTAAGACATGGCTCTTCAGAAGTAGCCAGCATTCATGGGTCAAATACCTTACTAGGCAACCTGCCCAACTAGCTCCTCAAGTAGCCTGAAGTCTGCTTTTTCCATATCCAGGGTCAGTGTTGTGCTGGCAGATTTTCTGCTATCACCAGTGATTTGAAACTCAACTATTCTGTGGTCACTGTGACATGACAGATATCAACCACCACTTTGCCCAAAAGTCCCTCTTTGTTTACAAACAAAAAATAAATCTAGGAGGACATCTTTCCTAGTCAGCTCCCTTAGTATCTGCACTAAGAAGTAATCTTCATAATGCTTCAGAAATTTAATGGACTTGCTTGTGCCTGCTGTATGATACTCCCTGTTGACATCTGGGAAGTTAAAATCACCTATAAGATCAAGGGTGGTTGATCTAGAGATAACCTTTAATTCATTGTAGAATCATTAATAGATTTTGTGGGTTTGGCTGGAGGGTCAGCAGAATCCCACAACATCAGCTTTAATTGCTTTCCCCTTCATCCCAGAGGTTCTCTATCAGATCACCACCAACTTCAATGATAATAAAATTCAAACCCCCCCTTATATACAGGGCTGCCACCCTGCACCTCACCTGCCCTGCCCATCCTTCCTGAAGAGCCTATAGAGCCTATAAGCATCCACCATTGTATCCCAGTGACAGGGTTAATCCCACCACATTTTGCTTAAGCCAATGATGTAGCTAAAGCTTCTAGCTCCTCCTGCTGGGCACATTAGTATAACAACATTTCAAATGCACACCAGTGTACTTAGCACACTGTGGAGCAGACTGAAGGACCTCATCAGCACAACATTCCTCAAATATTGACCTGCCACCCCCAAGTTTATCTCTAGGAAGCCTGTTTTTACTTCTTTCCCTCTTCAAATATAGTGTAAAGCTCTTCTAATGACCCCTGTACAAAAGTCCTTTTCCCCACTTTAGGGTAGGTGTGTAACTTATCTGTTGGCAACAGGTCTGATGTCTTATAGACCAACCATCTTATAGACCAACTTGTGACTAAAAAACCCCAAATTCTGCCAATAACACCAGTCTCAGAGCTAGGTTTTCCTGTTTCTTCCATCACCATTTCCTGAAATTGGAATGATACAGAAGAAAATGATTTGTGCTCCTCATCCCTTAACCAGTTGTCCCAAGGTCCTGATGTCACTTGATTGCCCTTCTTGTTGCAACTTCATCACTGCCTAAATGAAAACAAAACAAAACGAAACCCCCAAAACCAGATAATCTGAGGGCTATGCCAGGGTACATCTTTAACTGATTCCCAAAGGAGGGGGAGAATTCCCTAAGAATTCTCCTAAGTCCAGTCTGCATATTGGGCCCTCTATTCCTCTCAGAAGAGGGTCTGCTATAACAATTTGCCAAACCCATAGCTATTATGCAAAAGCACCTGGGAAGGTGGAGCAGTTGTAGAGGAGATACACTTACTGCACTAGACAGGAATTTGTTGCCATTGCCTGCTATTCCCTAAATCTCTGTTCAGCCAGGTAAAGAAAGGACAGGGACCTTCAGAGACACCATGTCTCCTGTCTGCCTTATAGGTCTGTCCCAGGAAGGTAGGGTGGTATTCCAGCAGACCATCTCAGACTCCCTGAGTCCTCACCCTATTTACTTCCTCCTGGAGCTCTATCACTTAAGTTGAGGCTGGTTTCTGCCGGGTGTAAGCCAACTCTCCCTGGTCAGGGATTTCAGCATTCCTGTGCTAACTGCCACACCAAGAGCTGCCCCATGCTCTGTTTGCAATGTTAATTCTGGTTACGGCGTGTTTAAATCTCCCACCAACACTCTAGATGGTTGGGCAGGGTTTTTTTGGACAGTTGGG
>JANHGL010022825.1:36035-48414 GCA_024611195.1 Ceyx melanurus | reverse complement strand
TCTCTGTCTTTTCTGAACTGGGGTGCCCAGCACTGGACACAGTATTCCAGGTGGGGTCTCACCAGTGCAGAGTAGAGAAGGAGGAGAACCTCCCTTGACCTGCTGGCCACGCTCTTCTGAATGCCCCCAGGATCCATTGGCCTTTGTGTCATATATATGACATCTATGTTAAAATGCAGTGGCAGTGATCGTGCTTCAGTATCTACTGGTAATACAACAATGGAGGGATTGTATAAAAATGGGGAGCTGAAGGTTGGACTGTCCACTTTCATACCTATTGTAAAGTTTGCTGCTGTAGATATTCATCAGCAGGAAGAGAATCATGCACTAAATATTAGATTTTCAGCAGTAGAGCTGCCTGTGTTGCTGGCAGGTAGGTACCCTGCTTGCAGTGTTTTTATAAAAGATCATATTTCTTTTCATCCTGTTCAAAACTGGAAACAGGCTCATTTTGAAGCCCCTGGAAATAACTAAAAGACTTCCTTTTATGGCAAGTGCATCATAACCATAGCACTTTACAGGCTTTGGGGGTTTTTATTTTTTTCCCTTAAACTATCCTGTGGTATTTATTCTGCTGAGGAAGAACTAGAAATATTCTCACTCCAAATTGTGACTTAGCACAGGCTTCCATTTCACAGCTGCTTAAGCAGAGTTCCTCTGGCTCACATTGCAATCTCATTTAGTGCCAAGCAGAAAAACCAAGGTTGAACAAGAGGGAGAACCTAATGTTATTTAAGAAGCTTAAACTCTCCAGAGCATGAGAGTGAGAATATTGCTGGAGATGCTTGTGCTGCTGCACTGACTGGCTAAATCACACCCTGAGTCTCTGCAGATAGTGGAATCTGCACCTTCTCTCACTTCATCTTCAAGCAACTTGCTTATTAAAAGATGTTTTTAAAGTCTGATGAAAGGAACCAAGCTACTAGTGTTCTCTAATGTTCAGTGTGTGTTCAGCATAACAAGCTTCTCAGAATCCCTAGTTAGAAGCTTCCACAAAGAGACTCAGATCCCTCTGGCTTATGGTGGTGGGTGTGTAACTGCAGTAACTGCAGCTGGGGTGTAAGGAAGGTGTGATCAGCCCTCCAGAGAGGGAATCTGAGAGACTGAAAAGAAATCCTTGTGCTGCTAAACCTTGAAAATGATGTTAGGTTCTTTATGGTAGCAGTGATGTCTGCTTTTGGTGGTATGGGGTTGGTTTTTTTTTATTATGAAATGTTTTTAATTTTATATGGGATTTTTTTTCCTTTTTTTTTAAGGGGGTGTTGTTGTTGGAGGGGGAAAATGGTATCTAAGAGTTGATGCATCAGGATAATGAGGCCTTTTTGCTTTATAGTGAGTGAAAAAGAACTTCCTTTAAATAGTTCCATAAAGAGCTTCATCTAGATGGCAAAGTGTTGTAAAGGTGTCTCAGCTTAGCTTTTGAAACCAGGAGCCACTTAGCCACTGTACAATGCTGTTCTGAAATGCTGCTGGTTGCAGAGTTACATCTGGTGAAGTAGAAGAGTATCTGGGTTTTGGATTGGGCTCAAATCCATTTATCATCAAAACCAGAACATGGATAACTTCCTATCAATTCCATATCAAAACGATGAAGGGAAATTCCTTCATAGGTTATAAAACACCCCAAAACAGTCCTCTGGATTGGAGAGTAACGTGGCAGTGGCTCAGCTGCCTGGGCTGGACCTGCTGGACCTGCTGTGTGAGGGATGGGAAGGCTGTCAGAGCTTCTGAGCTGGGAAGAGCAGCAGGAGGAGACCAGGCGTGGGCTGAGGCTGTAATCTGTGCTGGGTTGCATGCAAGTCCTCTCCCATGAGTCACACTTTAGAGAACACTCTGGATTCTCTTTAGCCTCTTGGGAATTTTTTTTCCTCTTTTTTTTTTTTTTTTTTTTTTATCCCTGGGCTGCAGGCTAATATTTCTTCCACTCCTCATCTGCCCTCCTGCAGATAAAGTGATGTTTAATTTGAGTTGTTAAGATGGAACCCAGGAAATCCACAATGTACATACCTACTGATATAGTTCATATGATTCATTTTCTGTGTGGCTCAAGGGTGGAAATTGCTCTCTACCCTACCTACCAAATTAATCCCTGATACTATATATATATATATATATATGTATGTATGTATGTATGTATATATATATACTGTAAGAGCCCTGCCTCTTATGTTGATAGCCCCAATCTTCCTTTCTTGCTCTGGTACTAGAGCAGTATTTTAATTCACATTTCTATCTTGTGAGTCTGGTAACTTCAGCAATTTAGTCAGGTTTTCTTTGTCCTTCCCTAAATTAGCCCATCATGAGAATTACTGGCTTTATTCCTCCATGGTCCTGCTTTCCTCCATTAGGTTTCAATTTTCACCATATCTTTGATGCTCTTCCTGCATCATGTTGCTCTCTTCTCTCATGGTTTTTATTTTGAGCTGCCTCTGAGCACATCTTATGCTGTTCTCCCCTCAAACCTCCCATGTTCCTTTCTGACTGTATTGCAGGTTGGTAGCTTGCTGCTCCTGCACACTCATTCAACCTGTGCCTGCTTTGGGTTTTCCATTCACTAAGGTTCTTTTGCTCTGTTCTCTGTGAAACATTACTCATTCTCTGTTGCTTAGTTCCCAGCTTTAACTCTCACGTTGCCAGTCCACTCATTCCATGCTCCCTCTCCTCTTCTTCTGCCTAACACTGTGAGGTCTTGCCAACTTCCAGCCCTGGTGTCTGCTCTAGCAAATCCATTCTGCTGGAAATCTGATGACACAGACAACTTCCTCCACTGTGGATTGATTCTTGCCCCCCCTCCACTTTTTTTTTTTCACTCTGCCCCTGGTGTAATTAAATTCCATATGTGCAAATCTGAGTCAGTTCCTTCCCACTGGCCTTTTTTTCCTCTCCATATAGATTTTTGTTTTATTTCTGCCAATGTGATATAGTAAGATGTGCCCATCTGCTCTTCTCAGCTTGTCTTTCCTTCCTCTGTTGCCATCCCTCCCTTTTCATGGATACAAGTTTCTCAGTTCCTGTGTTTATATATCCTTACAGTTTATCCTAGAAATCTCATGTAGCTTCTCTGACCTTATTCCCTCATTAATATTTGACTCTGGTGCTTTCCCTTAAAACACCCCAGCAGAACATCTGTGATTTATTTCTGTATGGGGTCTCCAAGATGCTTTCTTATCCATCATCACAGATAACACTTGTCTGTTGTTTCCATGGTTCCTGATTTCTGGAGCATCTTCTCCTTGCCTCTTGCTTGGCCTCGAGCTTCAGGCTTTGAATCTTCAGGACACTGTTATCTGTACCCAGGCTCTCAGGCCCTTACTACAGAGATTCTGATTTTAACCTTTGATTAGCTCATATCTGTTGCTGGCACAGTCTGAACCAAGCAGGTTTTGGCTCTCTGATGTGACCTTTTATGCATGGGAAGAGAAACTTCATTTTACAAGGCTAGGTTGTTATCCTGTTTCAACAGCCTCTTTAACTTTCTTTTGTTAGAACTGCTGAAATGCTCATCTGCTTCCAGCTTTTGTGTGCAATAAAGCTGAATGACTGATAGGAAATTTGCCCAAACCTCATGTTTAATAGGTTTTTTTTCTCATGTCATAATCTCCTGAAGCTGTGCAAGACCTATGAAACAGCAGCCCTGTGGTATGGGAGTCTTAGAGTTGAATCACTTGCATAAGGACTATGGGAACATGTTAAAAGCTCCCCAGCCATTGTGAGGAAGACAGAAGCCACCACCCTGTGAAGCACAGGCAGCACTGACACTCTCCTGGGTGTTCAGCAGCACAGCTCAGAGCTGTTGTGTGATGGGTGGTTGTGTTGATGCTGCTTCTCACTGTTTCACACTAGTTTGTGGATGTTACTAAAGCAGGTCATGATTAAAATACCTGCTGAGTAATTAGTGATTCATGCTTTAGAGGACTTACATTTCCATCCTCCTAAGTAAGTGGGGTGTGCAGAGATAGTAGGTTTTGTCTTCTGCTGTGGTCTGGATCTTAGGAGAGCTGGTGCAAACTTCACTGCCAGTAACTAAAGATCAAAATCCATCTAAAGCAGGAGTTGAATGCTTGGTTTGTAAGAAAGGCTTTGTTTTTACTCTAGGTTTTTACATTTTCCTAAAACTTGGATCAAGTCTGTATTGTGGCTGGGTGGTAGCTAGTCAACTACTAACCAGCACAACTTGTATTTCAGTGCTGCTGTATCAAATATTTCCCAAACAACAGACAAAGATGTGATGTTTAAATCCATTAATATTCTATCTTGCTGAAAAAAAAAATATGCTATGCATCATTTATATCTAAATTACAGCCTTATTGATCTATGACTACTAGTGCAAAGTAATTTGGGACGGAGTTCTCCACTGTTTCCTTGTAAAACTTCCTTGTGCCATGTATCCCTAGGTGGCAATTCTGGTAGCTCTACCTTGGGGAGCTAGTGTAGAGGTCAGGCCCTATTTCTTAAGCAGAGATCAGGATGGATTAAGTGAAAAAATTATGTTTTTTTTCTATATTTGAATATATACAACACAGCTAATAATCACTGAGGCTGGTTATACTTGAAAACTAAGAGCATTTCCTGATCACAAACAGTACCTCAGGTTGGGCATCTAGGAAATGAAAATCCCAGGCAGAGATGATGTTTGGAAAGATGGGCTTAAGAGAGTTAAACATCACAAAGAAGCACCATGACAAAGAGGAGTGGAATTTGGTAGTGTCCAGTGAAAGATTCAGCTAATTAAATCATGCCATGTCTTTCCTCACTTATCCTTTTCTTTCGGATTTCAGTGCTTGTCTAAGAGAATTGTTAGTAATGTCTGTGGCCACAGTTTAAAACCCAACTTTATTCTGTACTAGATGAATTTTAATCACCATACATTAAACAGTTAATGAACTTCTGTACAATTATTTCAACCTTGCAGTTATGCTGTATGCATGTCTAGGACTCCTTCTGGCTGCTTTCCTGGATTTAAGTCTGAACTAATTTTGCTGTTCCTTAATAGCCTCAGTTCCTCTCTTATGAAAAAAAAGTTATTCCTGCTTAGTAGCACACTTGACTTTTTCCTCATTAAACTCCCTTGGGTATTTCCTTATATATTGTACTCCCTCCTGGCTTTTTCTCTTTTGTTAATAGTGTAAGAAGTGATTGAAATTTAAACTGGCAAAAAGAAGGTTTTGTTAAAGTCCTGGAATCCTCTGTGGACGTGTGCAGTCATTAGAAACTGATGACATGTGGTTTGCTCACACTTGTGAGTCTGGGGTGCATGCTGTGCTGCTTCTTGATGGATTTGCTTGCATCTGATTTTATGTGGCAAGTGCTCAGGCACCTCTAAACTTTTATGGGAAAGAAAGAAGTGAGCAGAACCAATAAGCTGGGAAAGTGGAGCTTGGGTAATACTGAATAGAACATCACTATTGAGTGCTGTTGTGTCATTCTCTTTCCTTCCTGACCCCCCTATTTACTTGGGGAGGTGCTGAGAAGAGGGGTGTGTGTGATCACAAACACACAGAGCACTTTGAGCAAGAGAGGAGTATGGGCAAAGAGCAAGCCTGGACATGAAACCAACAGTAATGACTGGTTTTATCAGTCAGAACATGCAGGTTCAGTCAAATGGCTTCAACAGATTTATGTAATAAGCCAGCGCAGAATTTCACCTGAGTATCCTTCCCACTCCAAAAATGAACTTTTTTGCATTACTTCTTCGATAAATGAAATGGATCACTCAGGATTTGGGGCATGTAATTTTTATCTTGTGGGTAGAGCTACCCATTTCAGTCATGGCAAGGTAGTATATTTGTTTAATCTGATTATATATGTGGTTCTTTCCTAGCATTTTTGCAGACTCAGTTGGCAGGAGAAGGCAGATGTGCTAGTTTAGATGCACATATGTGGTGTAACTATAAAACCTTATGATGTAGGTGATGTGGGGAAAGGAAGCACTGAATTTACCAATATTTTTCATTTCAAATACTTAGATTACTATTTAGAGTGCAGGACTATCTTTTGTTCACTTGAATTTCTGCTGTGATGCTCGAGAGAGAGAAAGCAAAAGACATGAGGTTGCAAGTAGTTGTAGTTCAGACTTTCACAATGAAGTTAGAGGTTCAACATCTGGTTCAGATCATTCTGTCCTCTCCTAATAAGTATGGATTCATCTTTGTTATGTATTTTATTGCCTTGTCACACCTAAATTGTATGTTGATAGAGGAAAGGTTCCTAGGGCAATTTTGGAAAGGGAGTTCAGCAATTCAGTCTTATTAAAATGTAGAAGATGTATTTTTTTAGTAGGGTCTGGAATTTTTCTTAAGCCTGCCTCTAAGGGTGTCTGGGTGGCACGTAGTTTGTGAAAGTACTCACCTGAAGACCCTCCAGATAAACAGACAGCAAGATAAGTGACACAGTGGGCTGGGGCCAGTATCCAGTGAGGGAACTGTGGCATCTGTGGTTGTGCTGCCCACTGTGCTCAGGGCTTAGTGGGAGCAGCCAGCCCTTCCTAGACAAGAGGCAGGTTATCACCAATCAGCTGTTAGTGAAGTGTTTTCCCTCGGTGAGAGGGAACTGCTTCCTGCTGTTGCCTTTGCAGAGTTCCAACTGGTTGACTTAACCCCTGACTTGGGCAAGAATTGCTCCAGCAGTCGTGTTTGCTGCCTGTTCAAGGGCTGTCAGCCCTTGCTTGGGATGGTGTTTCCTGTGCTTTTTGTATGGAAAAAAGAGCACTGTTCACTGTCAGTGCAGCTCAGAATTCCTGGACTAAAAAATGAAGAGGGGAGGCTTGGTAACAGCTTCCCTTGGCTGCAGAAAGCAGCTGAGGAGTTGGCTGCAGCAGTGCATGACTTCACTGCCACAGCAGGATGCAGGTAGTATGTTGAGCAGCACTGTTCTCCAAGGAGAATGAAGATCTGTTGCTGGATTCTACAAAGACCAGTGACTCTCCCTTTTACACAATCACGAAGCAAAGTTAATCACCTCCGTTTGCTGCCTGATTTAGTTATTTAAATGTTCAGTGCAAATAGAAAAGATGAAAGAAAACTCAGGAGGACATCAGTCTGACTGCAAGATATAAATAGAGAGCCCGGGAAGAGTAGTTCTGTTTCATTTTCTACTTCAGGAGAAGCAGTCAGAACAGGGTTGTGCAGGAAAGCTCTGCCATAAGCTCGTGCTGAGGGAGAAATTGGGGCACAGCTCAGCACTGTTTGTTTTCATGTAGGTTTAGATAACAAAACACAGAAGGCTGAAAGTGAGATTTGATTTACTATTGTTCAGAAACCACATTTTCTTAGGTCTGCAAGCTTCAGCTGTTCCTTCATTTTTTTGCTAGGGTTTTAGATTTTTTTTTGCTTTTCTTTTACGTATTTTTCCATCTGTATTTTCTGTTTGGGATACTAAAAGGTTGAGAAGTCTAGAAGAGGAGGAGAAAGTGGTTTGCAGCAAGGAAGTCTCTCATTGCATTCGTTTCTTCTCTGGTTGTCTGGCAGGTGGAAAGCCCGGATTCACAGAGCTGAGGGGGATCAGCTGAAGAAGTGGGGGAAGAGAACCAAAATACAGCAGCACTGCAAAGTGCTTCAGCTTTCTCTAACAGCATCACCACGGCGACCAGAAAATACAGTTACCAGGTGAGGGCTAGAGCAGAGAAGGTGAGAGTGCTGCTCCTCACCCTGGGACAGAAGGCAGCAGAAGAATTATGCCGAACACAAAAGAGCGTCTGATGGATCTAGGCAAGCTGTGGCAAAGGGAAGAGGCCTTCCACTGACAGGAATGTGCTCATGCACTGGGCAGGGGAGTGCCATGAGATCTAGCGAAGAGACTATTTCTGGGCTTGCATATCTGCAGGTGTCTGCACCCCTGCTGGGACTGAATTAGCTGCTGCTGCTACCTTGGACCACCAGCTATTGGCTAGTCGCCGTGTACCCGTTGGAGGCTGAAGAGCCAGCACAGAGCAGAGCACAGATCCTTCAGAGAGCCCCCCGAGTGAGCCAGCCTGCAGGTTTCCCCTCCCTCAGCGCCTGCTGTACCATGGGATGTCGGCAAAGCTCTGAGGAGAAAGAGGCGGCGCGGCGGTCGCGGAGGATCGACCGCCACCTGCGCTCGGAGAGCCAGCGCCAGCGCCGGGAGATCAAACTCCTCCTCCTGGGCACCAGCAATTCTGGCAAGAGCACCATCGTCAAGCAGATGAAAATCATTCACAGCGGCGGCTTCAACCTGGAGGCCTGTAAGGAATACAAACCTCTGATCATCTACAACGCCATCGACTCCCTCACGCGCATCATTCGGGCTCTGGCCACCCTCAAGATCGAGTTCCACAATCCCGACAGGGCCTACGATGCCGTGCAGCTCTTCGCCCTTACGGGCCCAGCCGAGAGCAAAGGGGAGATCACCCCCGAGCTGCTGGGGGTGATGAAGAGGCTCTGGGCAGACCCCGGCGTGCAGGAGTGTTTTTGCCGCTCCAACGAGTACCACTTAGAGGATAACGCTGCTTACTACCTAAACGACCTGGAAAGGATTGCGGCGCTGGACTACATCCCTACGGTGGAAGATATTCTGCGTTCTCGGGACATGACCACGGGGATTGTAGAAAACAAGTTCACCTTCAAAGAGCTGACTTTCAAAATGGTGGACGTGGGCGGACAGAGGTCCGAGCGCAAAAAATGGATCCACTGTTTCGAGGGGGTTACAGCAATAATTTTCTGTGTGGAGCTGAGTGGATATGACTTGAAGCTGTATGAAGATAACCAAACAGTAAGTGCATCTTCTGCTCTTCTTCTCCCTGCCTGGTTTCCCCCTCACCTCTCTGCCCTCTCAAGCCAGACAACTTCCCAGGGCCAGATGTGTCCTTCTCCTCATCCCCAGCCTGTAGTAAAAAGCCCAAAGCTATGATTCCTTTAGCTGGATGAGTCTCCCCACTGGGCAGATTTAATGATTAAATGTTACTTTTGGGAAATGGAGGTGCTCTTCAGATGACAGCAGAGTTTTTTTTGGTGCCTTTTTGCTGGTTTACCTGGTTAAGTGTTTCTCCAAACATCACTTCAAAAGATAGGCAGTAGTGACATCCTGATGGTTAATTTGGACACCATGTTTTGCTAGTCCTGGGAAATTCTGAAGCTGAAATAGTCACAAGTAACAGTTTTTATCCTCACTTTTCCCAGGATTTTCAATTAGAATTTGAGATTAAGTTCTAAAAATAATCAAATATGTTTTTTAATTAATACGAAACTTGTACATTTGAATTTCTCTATGACAGTTTTTCTCTATATGGCTGATTTGTCCACTGAATTACTATTTCTGTTTAATTACCTTTAATGCTATTAGATTCTGGTTTTCACAGCATGTAAATACAGTAACTATGGAAAAATATATGAATACTTAGACATGTGCAACTCTGTGTTTGCTATCACATTGCAGGTGGCCTGAGTTTATTGTTTTGTTTTATGAAACAGGGTGAAATATTTATGAAATAGGGTTTCTTGTGGCATTTTTTTGATAGCCTCATAAAATGTAATGCTTAAGAGATAGGAGTTTGTGGGTGGGAGCATGTCATGAGTCTATCATCTAGTGGTTCCTAAACATGCTGTATTTGACAACAGCTGCATTTCAGGAAGAATTTAAATCTCTGCTGTAAAATCAGAAAGTTAACCTTAAAATGCTTCTGCTTCTCTTGTACTCCTTTACATGTCTTCAGCTGTCTTACATTTAGAAAGCTTGTTCACCAGTATCAGTCTCTGGAGTAGTCCAGGACACCAGAATCCTTGTTCTTTTAAAGCAGTTGCACTACAAAAGTGTCCCTGGGGAGGAAATCATCCCAAGAAATCCTTATATGATATTTCAAATCTACAGAGGGGGATCTTTCAGCCTGGGTTAATCAGCTGGTTTTGTCAGTACTCTCTGGAAGAGGATTGCTAATCAGCCCTAACTGTTGGTCTTGGTCAGACACCCCCAAGCCATCGTTTCTAAGTAGTACACACATAATATTAAAGTTCTTGTGCAGAAGATCTAGGTGAAATATAGTGTACTGCACATGAGTAAGAGCTGTAGCATCTGGGGAACATCCTCTGCTGCCTCTGTGGGTGGGACACCACTTTCTATGTGGCCTTTTCCCTTTTTTGCCCTAAAATAATAATTTTAAGGTACTCCTGCAAATCTAACAACTGAGTGCCAATTTATCTAGTCATATATTAAATTAGGCTGGGAGAAAGGGATTCCAATCCCTTGTCCTGGAGAGGGGACCAACTTCACTGTAACCTCCTTCACTGTTGGTCATTTTGAACTGGACTTGTGTAATGTCATCACAGTGCATACCTGATTTTTTTTAAATGAGAAATTCTTTATCAAGAGATCCTGTGCTCTTTAAAGATACCAAATACATGGCCATAGTTTTGATAATGACTGGAATAACTGCAATGGCTTTAGTGACTTTTATGTGTATTTATGTGTATAAACAACTTCAGTGCCTTCTATCCACTTGCTGTTGATAGATCACAGAACCATGGACAGATTGAAATGTTATTAAATGCCATCAGGGATTCCACAGTCCTGGTGACAGGAATTGCTATCAATCAAGGTGGGAAAACTCCAGGAGTTGGAAGTGGTTAAAGAAAGGAATTCTTCTGACCTATTTTCCAGAGTTTGTATTGGAAGTTGCCAGACATCACTGAGGTGAAGCTGGAGGGAGATGCTAGTGTTTCCTGCCAAGTCCTATGAAAAATGCACAGGCCAAAAAAGCAACAACCCCCAGACACAATCTGGAGAGCAGTACTTCCCAGAAGTCTCACCCTTGACAGTTTTGATGCTTGTTTGCTTTTCCTGCTGTACCTCTCAGTAAATCTCTTGTCTGGTCAAGTCCTCAGCTCTGCAACCAAGCCCTTCCCCTCCCAAGCAGCAGGAGACTAGACAATCCCCACAGAAAATAGGTCAATCTATTCCCTTCACATCTCATGCATGTAGGAAAGGGGTTCTTTACAGATCACTTTAATGGTTGCTGGTGCAGTGATGTGCAATTATTGCAGCTCGTTTGTATTGTTCGTGCCTTTCTTCCTCTTTTTGGTCACTAACCCTTTTTTTCTCTTTACAAAGATTTTTTTTTTTCCTATTAGAAGGGAGCTAAGTAATAAGTTAAAGAAGCAATTATGCTTAGATTTGAACCAAGACCACAAAATCACTTGGTAAAATATTCTTCTTGTACAAGCTTGTCTTGTGTTTGGTGAATGACACTTCTGTGCATTTTCTGTGGTTCTTCAAGTGGAAAAAAAAACCCCTTATGGCGAAGGACATTCACCTAAGCTGAATTTTGAGAAGTTTTCAGAAATACTTCAATTTTCCTTCCAAAAATCCTTGCTGGCACTGTTTGAATTGGCTCTTTTTGTTGGTCTAGCTTATCACATATATAATATTTCTCTGTTCTTGAGTGATTTTACAGATCCACTGTGCTTCCATTTTCTTCTCTGTGCTCCACTTATTGACTCACTGTTTGCTGTCCTGTGTGTGAACTTCTGCTTCATTCTCTGGAGCTTTCTTGTCCTGGTGTTAGTGCCTTTCTCTTCTAACAGATTTCTAGATCTGCTTTTGTTTAGTAACCTCCCCTTGACATTGAAGAAGCATGGCCCCCAGTTCTTTCCCTTCATTTTCAGAGACATTAGGAAAAGCCTATCTTACTTATAACTAGACCCTAATTAGGAGTTAGTTGATTTCTTGCAATTGTTTATACCTTCTGCCTTGCTGTTCTCATTTAAAAATCAAAAAGATTGAGCTCAAAGGGAAAAAAAAAAATCAATATACTCTGAAAAATCATTATGGATGTTGATTTTTTGATTCCAGGATCTAGACTCAAATGAAGTAAGCATCTGGGTTATTTCAGAGTGACATTGAAGCTTCCTTTACACAGTGTTTCAACAGCCCAGGGGCTAATCTCCTATGATCTCTGTTTATCCCTTTTCTACAATCTGATGTTCCTTGGTGCTACTGCTTATGGAGGATACTTAGCAGAGAAATTCAGACTTTTATCATCCCTCAGCTTCCATGGGTATGCTGCCACTGTCCAGCTAGAACATGGAATTCTGCAGATGTTTTTTAATCATCTGTGGAGCAATTAGAAGACATCTGAGATATGAAAACATACATCTTCCTGAAGCTCCTACTTGTGTGGCAAAAGGAAGAGGGACACTACTAACATTTTGGGGGACCCTGACCACAGAATCATAAAGAAGAGGTTACCTTGAGGCTGTATTGCTTTACCCAAACATTCATCATTCCACTGTGTAGAGCTGGCCTGTTCCAGGTTGCTGGACACACACCAGTGTTAAACAGCTCCAAAAGCTAAAGCTGAGAGAGCTGGGGCTCTTTAGCCTGGAGAAGAGGAGACTGAGGGGGGAGCTCAGCAGTGTCTGTCAATATGTTC
>JANHGL010022825.1:9440-23658 GCA_024611195.1 Ceyx melanurus | reverse complement strand
ACCTCCCTGGGGAGCCTGTGCCACTGATCCACCATCCTCAAGGGAAACAACTTCTTCCTGAGATCCAGTCTAAATCTCCTCTTCTCTCATTTAAACCCATTACCCCTCATCCTTTCACTCCAGGCCCTTGTTAACAACCCCTCTGCAGCCTTCCCGGAGCCCCTTCAGGTGTATTCCTCTCTGGCTCCATTTCCCAAGTGACTTTTCTGATCACTTGCTATCTTGACAACAAGGTCTTCTCTTTGCAAAATTGTTAGTTGTTCTGGAACTGCTCCTGCTAAGCACACCCCTGCTGTTCCAGAGGATGACCAGGGATGCTTCTATATTTGCAAGTTATTGGAAGAACAGGAGCAGCCATCTGTTCCTTAGCATGTTCTTTCCCTTAAGCAACCAATTCCTTGTTCTCAAGCTCAGAGAAGAATTTGCAATTAGCCCCCAACAAGGCTGTCTGGATGAAGCATTGGCATTGTCTTGCTCAGTCCCCAGCTTCTGTATATTTATGGAATTACAGGAGCACATTTGTTCTGACCACCTGGCTAACTGCTCCCCTCAAGACTCCTGAACTGGAAAAAACACTGCAGAGACAAATCCCTTTTCCAACTGGCATTTTTCCACCACATTAATAGATAATTTTTATCAATCCTTTGGGAGTTGTGTAAGAGGTTTTTCTATTTTTTATTATAAGAAATCATAAGTTCCCTTCTGATAAAGTTCACTTTCTAAATAACGTCCCATCACTCCCTGCTGTTTCAAATGTCATTATTGCACTGCACAAATCTCAAGCCACCCCTTAAAATGTATAAAGGCTTTGTCTTGCCATGTGTATTTATTTTCTCTTAGGTTTGGATTTCACAGAATCATTCAGGTTGGAAAAGACCCTGGGGGTGATCTAGTCCAACCATTAGCCCTCCTCTACACAGTTCAGCCCTAAACCATGTCCCTTGTTTGTCATTTAATTCCATGTGGAAAGTGAGATTGCACACTGTGTGTTTCATGTCTCCATGTTAACAGGTAAAAAAGATCTGAAAAAATTTACTTTTCTGTTCTTCATGTGGAATTAGGTGCTGCCTGTTTCTCTTTCCCTAAAGTTCTCATCATTTATGGATGACATCTCACTGTTATTTGAAGTCTTGGTTTTTCCTTTCTGATCCATTTCCTCATCGTTCAGTGCTACCTTTTCTTACTTTTCTGATAGAGTTGAATCATAAACTGGGTGTTTGGGGTTAATTTCCCAAGGTATTTATGCAACCATAGTCTTGAACTGGTCTGACAGAGCCTGCATCTTTGCTGGAAATGATTCCTCATTCACTTTCTGGTATTTTTAGGAAAGGAAGTTCCATTTAGTTTGGTTAAGGTTTGTTTTTTTTACTTCAGATATTCAACCAATGGGATAATAATATTAAATTGAAGAAGATATTGAGGTGTCAGGTACAACAGTTTACTAATTCTTCCTTTACATCCTGTCAGAGAGCCTCAGGTTGACAAGAATTTTGAACGATTATTCCTCTCACATGCATTCATTACATTGCACTATTTATGGGAGGGGTTTATTTCTGACTTTGCCCTTGGACTGCAGACTCTCACTGAGGATTTGGTAGTAGAGGGACAGTATTATGATTCACTACAGTCATAAACACAAACCTCTTAAAATGCAATATCCTGTTGGCATGAATGTTCTGAAAGTGAGCCAAAAACCTGCATTAGCTCTAGAACTCTGGGGTTTTCTTCCAGATAATTAGCAGCAGAAGCATTTCAAACGACCTAAAAAATTCTTGCATGGCTTTATTATCTTTGCAAAAGAAGAAGTAAACATAAAAGCCCAACACAGGGTCTGTGTAACTTTGCTTGTGTTTCTGTATGCCTGAAGAGGCTAGGGAGTTGTATTTCAGCATGGCCACACGGTGGCTGCTGCTGTGGCAGTGCCAACCATCACAGTGCTCCCCTGTGGAGCTTTGCAAATGACCAGGAGCTGCCAAAGTCTGTGGAGTTAATCTGTACACACTAAATGCAGAATTACTCACTCACACAGTTAAATCAATGCCTTCGTGGAACTCTGAGAACAGAGCATGCTCTTCTGACCAAGGCAATCCATAGCAAATGGAAACAAATAGTAACACAAAGAAAAAGATGGAAGTACAAGAGGTCATTTGAAAAGCTTAGGCAAAACATTCTGTTCACATATCAGCAGCTGTGTACTGTTAAGGGGTAACTTTTTCAGGATACTGTTTTAGTGTGACAATAATAATCAGTACTATTGCAGGTTTCCTTTGAATTAATAATAATACACTATTTTTTCATTATCTAATAAAACCAAATAAAAAGTCATTTGAAAATAAATTATATTTTCATACTACCTTTAAAGTAATAAGCAGTGAATTATTCTTATTAACTTCTGTATAAATTAATCCACTATACCTTTGGAAAGCACTAGGAAATCAGGTATCAGCAATCTCCAGTTTTAGCAAATATTTTCAACGTGATTTCTCTCTGATTTACATAAAAACTGCTCTTACTTTCAGATGGTAAGGCATGTCACTGTATAAAAAGTTTGCAAACAGAAAATTTCTCTGATGATTTCAGTATGATGAAGTCCTTGAATTAATCATCTGTATATATTATGAAACTATCCACTGTGTGACTGATACAAAGACAGAGAAAACACAAACTCTAGCTTGATAGATCATGAATGATGCTCTTCATTCACTGTACCCCTGCCTTCCATCCTGCCCTTTGCTGATCAGTAATGCCTAATCCTCATTCAATTTGCCATATGGACTAAGATGAAGACATTATATTAAATCTTATGCAATCACATGATCTGAGAATACTGAAAATAAGAGATACTCTAAATAGAGGACTCAAGTTTCTTTAGCAGGACAATATTGCTGATTCATTTTGACTGAAGGGGAAAATAATATGATATATTGAATAAATAAATACGGAAATGACTAACATCACAACAAGTAGGTTTGCCTGCTTGAAATTATTTTGAGTTGTTAGTCAGATAATGATATTGCTGATGTGCCAGTGAAACCTAACAAAGAGAAAGATCTAAGTTGTAACATGCTGGAAAATACTGACCTTAGATAAAATGCCTGATGAAGATGTATCTACTGCTGACAATATTGAGTGATATTTATGTTAATCATCCAGAATGTTTTCAGGACATGACTTGTGTTTATAGGTGTGAACTGAACTCGACCTTCTCAGAGTTTGGGTACCTTGGAGAGCTCCGGGTGTGTCAGCACAGCAAGAACATTCCAGCCAGCCCCTGATTTCTAAGGGACCTTTCTGCTCACCCCTTTTCTTTGCACACTTGGTTTATAGTGCTAACCTCAGTCTGAACACAACCACGTTTTTCCACGTTGCACCTGGAAAAACCTGTTGTTTCTGAATCTTTAGCCTTAGCCTTTGCTCCGTAGCTGCTGAAGAGGCAGTCTGTGGTGAAATGTAGTATAGCAAAATAAGTGAACCTTCATGGTCAGGTAAGAGGGGCAGTTATTAAACAAAAGCTGTTTCTAAAAGCAGATTTTCCATGTGATTAAAGCAATCAGTTTGCTTTCCAGAGTGCCACTGTGGCTGACACTGTTGTTTCCCCTCCCGCAGAGTCGAATGGCAGAGAGCTTGCGCCTCTTTGATTCCATCTGCAACAACAACTGGTTTATCAACACCTCCCTCATCCTTTTTTTGAATAAGAAAGATCTGCTGGCAGAAAAAATCCGGCGCATCCCCCTCACAGTCTGCTTCCCTGAATACAAAGGGCAGAACACTTACGAGGAGGCAGCAGTCTACATCCAGCGGCAGTTCGAGGACTTGAATCGCAACAAGGAGACCAAGGAGATCTACTCCCACTTCACCTGTGCCACTGACACCAGTAACATCCAGTTTGTCTTTGATGCAGTGACAGATGTCATCATCCAGAACAATCTCAAATACATTGGCCTCTGCTAGGAGTCCTCGGGCTTAAGCTGTTTTTCCTCACCACAGCCACTTGTAGTGGAAAAAGATGGGGCAGTGCTTAGTAGCCCAAGGAGGGAACGGGGGAAATGTGATGTGTGTACACAGATCCTCTTCTGACCCCTTAACCTGATGCATCATGGTCACTATTACATTTTCTGCGGAGTGAAAGCCTTCTCTCAAAAAAAAAAACCAAACCCCCACACAAACACCACCACCCGCCCCCGTGGGAAAAAAAAAAAAAAAAAAAAAAAGGAAAAAAAATTCCAGTAAAAAACCCCAAGTGAAAAAAAAAAAAAGAGGTTGAGGCCTAATGCTGTGGAGATGTTTTCACCACAGTCACTGCACTTTTATTCCATTTGTTTCATGCCATTTCCTACAGTGGGAGTGTTATCATGTGCTATGTAAGAAATAATTCTTCATCCAGTTGTCCTGAAATTTCACTGACACGAAGCTAGAAAGAGTGGCAGATGAATTGTTTACAGGGTGTGGAGCAGGATGGTTGTGTTGGGGAGCAAAGCCAGTTCAGAGCAGAAGCACAGAGAGTTCCAGCAGAACCCCAGGTGAGTTTGTGGAGAGTGGAGGTGCACCCACAACACTAGTACCCAACCAGATAGTATTTACACACATCTTGTATGCACATGACTCACAGCATATACTATGTACACATTCTGCTTTAGTTTACTACCATGGACACCTTGCCTGTTCAAGGAATTGTTGGTGCACAACTGTTCTGTGATTTCCAAACTGACTAGCAGCTCCTCCTGTTCTTTACAGCTTCAAATATGCAGCAAAACTACATGAAATGAACCTATGACTAGGCCAAATTAAGGTCAGTGTTTCTTCTACTGGTAAGGAGTTTTATACATCAAAACAATCTTCTTTTACATCTTTTTTTTTGCCAAATCTTGTGGTGTTTCACAAAAAAAAATCCAACCAAACTCTATTTAAGAAGTAGGTTAGTGTTCCTTTTTTTAATACGGATTAAAAAACAAATAAATCACAAGTCATTTTTTTAAATTCTTGTTGTAGTGTCTGGATTACTGAATGTGAAAGTTGCCAACGGACAATTCTGTTCCACTGCTCCAAATCCATCCTGGGAATTGTAATATTTAATGGATTTCCCGCGAAGCAGGAGCCATGGAGATTGTGTAGTATATAACCTCCAAACTCTCTTTTTTTGTTGGTTTTTAAATTCTTTTTAAAATGTGATGTATTATTAGAAGGTTAAAGATGAGCGATATGAACAATAACTAAATGTCTTGATATTTCCATTTAACAATTTAAATTATTTACAGTTTAGTGAAGTTAAGGAAACTGAAGAGATGCACTCCTCAGCTCCAGGTTTCATCTCAGAAAGAAACACTACTGGATGGAGTAACATTCTGGCTAAAGTTTGAATGCCTAAGAAGCTCTGTGGGACTATACTGGAAAAATCTCAAATGGGTAACATAGACCTAAAAGCCTTTGGTCAGTTGATTCTTTCCCCTGCCATAGAAAAGACTTCTTAAAGACTTCAGTGTAAAGTTGGTGTGTAAATATATGTTTGATAATTGTAAAGCACATACATACACAGAGACACAGACACACATGCACACTGGAAAATAACCTTCTACTTTGGTTCCCCATATGTACTATGATTAGTGCAAGAAATCTCAGCCAAGGGCTCTAAGAAATTGAAAACAAAATGGTTAAGAACATCAACATTTAAATTGTCCACTTAAAAAAATAAATCATTCAAATGATACTGAATGTGTCTGTAGTGTGTTCATTAATCAGTGGTTTAATTGGTTTGGGAAGTACTTTCCTTTGTGACAGACTGATGAGTTTTGGTTTTTTGCAACAGATATTTTTCCTGTTTTATTCACCAACCTTCAGCAATTTCAATCTTAGGGAATTACATTGGAGCAGGTTAAGCATTGAAGCTACAGGTTAAGATCTGTGGATGTCTGTTCTTAGAAATACTTGTCTAGGTGTAAGCACATAGATGTTTATGAATAGTGCCTGAAGCTGGTCCCCTAAAACAGTATTTGAAGATGGAAGAAAAGTTGGAAAACTTGTTCACATCTTTGTCCTACTGAGCTCTCAGCAATCTCCAAATGAGGTATGAAATTCTCTCTGGCTCATGCTTGTGAAAAATGAGGATTTAAGAAAAATAGCTATTTTTTATAAGTGACCATAAGGTGATCTATCAGCATAAGTCTTATTGATGGCTTATCATGGAAGTTTTCTTGAAAATTCCATTCATCCAGACCATAAAGTATAATAAGGTCCTTCTAGAAGTCTGGCTATATAACAAGGAAAACTGCAACTCTTGTACAAACAGCATAAACTCATTTAAAAATCACTTATTAGAACATGCCAGATTAATAGCCCTGGATTTTAAGCAGAATTTGACTTAGAAACATTCACCCCATTAATAATTCCTTAGATCAGCTGAAAATATTTGATATTTGTGCTTGAATAGATTGATTAATTTCTTTATTTGCTTCTTGGCATTTCTAAAAAATGCATCCAAGATTCCTCATCTTTCTTCCCTTATGTTTAAGAATCACTTTGACCTGTTTGAAGCTATTCTAATTCAGGCTGTGATTTTTCTAAGTGACCTGGAGGCATAAGCTTATGATGAGCTGGGACTGCCAAGAGAACTAGAATACTCTTCCAGGCAGTGGTTCAAGAAATATTAGCTTTTAACCTTGCTAGAGAATGCAACCATAACCAAAATATTGTCTGCAGCTCAAGACACAGGTTAAGACTTTCAAACTCTTCAGATATAATCAGCAATGGGGGGGAAATCTGGTTCATTATGAATGAGATATTTTCTCCCTGGACTGAAGGCACAGGGCCCCTTTAAGCATTCCTTGTAAACTGCTACACCTGAGCAGAGGCAGAACAGCCAATGAGGCTGCAGCTTGAAGGTATAAAAGGTGTGTCATGGCGCCCAGCAGGGATTTGTTTTTACTTGCAGGGAGAAGATCCCATTGCCTGCTTGTAATGTGTGCTGCTGGGCTGGGTGAGTTTACCAACAGCTCTCTGTGATCTTTGCTAATACACCCTCTAGAGCTGCTGCAGGATTCACTGAACTTCATGTACCATTGAAGTGCTATCACTTACTTGAGAAATGACACAGTAGTCTGAGCCAAAATGGCTTTTTATAGTGTAATATCCTGTTATTAAGCAGATAAATTGTGAAAAAGGTGTAAAATGAGCAATGGCTTCCTTTTCTAATGAATGGACTATTAATTATGCCTCCTTCTCTAGCTTTCATGGTGGTGTGGCCACTGCAGATTAGTAAAATTGACAAAAAACCCACTGATATTAGGCATAGATTCAAGGTAAGAAAGCTGGACAGGAAAACTAAAGCTAAAAGTGTAGTCAGTTATGAGAAGGTTTTTATATTAACAAAAGAAAAAATCCTTCCTCAGCTAAGAATGTCCTTCCAACATAATTATTACAGGCAGCCTACAATAGAAGTGGAGAGCTTGGGGTATTTTAACAAAGCTCTAAGGGTATTTCTAAAGAAAAGGAGTCAGTTACATTTCTCATGGCATGAAACTAGAAATGGAAGTGCTGCAGTGTGCTCCTGCTTGACTGAAGAAAGGCATAGGCATGGGGAGGAATAAAGCAGCAAATAATTAAGTTTAATTAATTAATATAATCATGTCCTCTGAATAGCAATTCCTTGCTGTTAACTCTAATCATTTAATTCCCATGATGGTTTTGATCTTAGTACTCTGAGTTCCTCATGGTTACTCTTTCATGGTAAAATCAATTCTGTTTTCCACACAAGTAATTCTATTTTCTGATTGTGTAAGAGTACTGAGGCACAGGGAAGTGAAAACTAAAAGCCTCTGGACTCAAGACAGGTGCTGAAATGAAATCCCTTGACTCTTAGTTGTCCACCTGGATAAATCATGCAATCAAATTTGCATCTTTTTTTCTCAGCTCTCAGGTTTATCAGTGATGCAGCTCACTGCCACCTGAATGAACTGCACTAATACAGCTGGGGTTTCATTTCACCTGGGCAACAATGACATTCACAGAAGAGATGTTCCATCTGCTGCAATAAGAATGCCATCTGTCCTGTTATCACCTGCTCTCTGCACACCAAATGAAGTTCCAAAGGGAAAAAGGTATCCTTAAACACTCCTTATCCACAGATCTGGGTGGTTATGATTTTCCAATGGTGAAATAGTGGAGACACTGGGGGCCAGTAAGAAGAAGAAATATTGGAATTCTGGCAAGTTTAAAAATCCATTGCCCCATCCTATCCACCTCAGGCTTTTGTCTAAAAGAATTAAGTACCCATAAAAGGACAGATAATGGGTAAGAATTATTAAACTTATCCAGTATTAACCATATCCCAGTGAAAGATTTTTTTTTCTCCCCCCTAGAATTATTTTTGCAGTTATTTCCCAGATCATTTCTCATTCCATAACATCCTTTCACTACCATTAAGTGTTGTGTGTCAGCTAAATGTTTTCACAAAGAGTGAAAGTTTTGCTATTAATTTTTTCCCATGTTCTTAATGTTCTGCTGCTGCTGGTTCCTCTCCCTCTTCTAGCCTCTATTGAAAAATATATTGATCTTCTTTCTGTTTTTCTTCTACCCATTAATTCTTGACACTAAGTTGTTGTTTCTTCTGGAAATGTTACTCTTCAGTGTTTTCCAAATCTTTGTGGATTTTTCCACCTTTTTTAATGATCCCACTGTCCCCAGGGACTACTGGTATATAGGAAGGCAGTTTCCTGGCTGGCTGAAGAAGACTTAATTAGCAGGTAGAGACTATTTCTGTCTCTGTAGGATGTCAGATGAGTTATCTCAGGCCTTTATGACCCTTACAAGCTACTGGAAAATATTTCTTCTCCCTGGTAATTCCCCGAGTTGTCTCCTAGCAAAGAAGACTTCTTGTAAGCAGTCATCCCTATGTGAGTCCATTCCACAGCAACACCACTGATCACATAGTCTGTACATAGCTGACAGCCTAAGGATTGCAAGATTTCCACCCCTACCCCCCAAAAAAACCCCAAAACAACCAACCAAACCCACATAACAAAAAAAAAAAAGCCAAAACCAAACCCCCACCAAATTGTCAAAGGACATTGTATGAAAATCTGGTCTGTAGAAAGCTATGCAAAGCTAAATCTAGCCAAGATCTTCCATTCTGAACAAGTCTTGGAGGTTTTTAACAGCACAAACCTTGACAGAGGCAATAGTCAAAGTTTCACATCATTTCACAGCTGAAGAAATGAAGCTTTGGAAGACAACTTCACTTAGAAAGGTATGACTCAAGCTATAAAGGGACTTGTAGACATATCATGCTCTCTGAGAGATTGGAATATATGATCAGAAGATAAAGATTAAATTCTGCTTGCTTCACAGATGTAAACAGTTCCTCTACATTCATTTTTAATTTCTTAGAAAGGGAAAGGGGGGGAGGAGAGAAAAAACTTGGCCTACATGCATCCAGAGCATGAGCACTGCAAATGTAGTGGGATTACAATAAATGTTGAGAATTAATAAATGGAAAAAAACCCTGTGCATACACAGCCTCTGCTTGGGGAATGTATTCTGGTTGGTGGGACATTCTGAATAAGCAACACTTTGTTTTGGCACCACCAAGAGCTAGTGCTGCTTACTGCTGCAGTCAGGCTCTAAATAGACATGGGGATTCTGACAAGTGCTTTCTTTACAACTCTTGTTTTCAGTCCCTGGATTTTAGACAGTTTTTAACTGCAAGCACTGGAGGAAAAAAACCCAAACAACCCAGGATGCACTGTGTCTCAGGGCCACATGGATAGCTTCTTAAAAAGTAACTGTTTCCCCCTAGAATTTTTATCCATTCTCCAGTGAATGTTTTCTGCTTATGGAGCTAAACTTCCAACCTCCTTATTAAACACTAAGTTTTGGAAAATAGAACCTCAAAGCAGTCAGGTGTTTACATGTTTACAACATGAGTTGTAGTTTATGTCTCTCAAATACATGTAAAAGTACATCTTTATGTTTTTAGAATTCATGTACACTCACACAGGCTTTAAGCATTGATTTGGTTCTTTTTAAAGCACCAGTAATTTAACAGAATTCTTCATTTTCCCATTAATTTAAATAGGGTGGCTTTTTAATTGATGTCTATCTACTGAAATTTTAATTGAAAAAATATAATTTTCATCAGTATGAGACTAATGTTCAGATTAGAAAAGTATTGAAATGATAATCATAGAATCTGGAAAGAAAAGTAACAAATCAGCATAAATTCCCTTAGTGTATAAAGACTTAGAAAGCTATAAATACACAAAGCAGGCATGTAAAAGCACTTATGATGGATAAATGTTTTGCCCCTTTAGATACTCCTGCTCTACAGAGAGTGCAGGATAAGTAGCTCAATTTGACATCTGAAGTTAGGTGTAATTTGACATTTTAAACTTCTTATCTTACCATTTCACAATATTACCTAAGGTCAAAGAGTATTTGAATGAAATATCAGAGAAAAAAAAGGCAAACTTCATTATTCCTTGCACTGACCCTAGGTTGGTTGGTTAAATTCACCATGTGAAAGCACATTTAGGAAGGCATCAAACAGATTTCACTACATGTGTACCTTCTAACACCAGAAAAACTTCCTACCAACCCAGTGTGCTTTCAAAATTGGGCACCATGATCATCATTTTGAACAGAAGAGGATAAAGTGATTTTTTTGGATGCAGTATTCTGGAATACAAATGCAAGCTTTCAGTCTGTTCAGTTAAATAGGTTTTTCAAGGAAAATGGAATAAATCTGGAAGATGTTACATGTAGAAACAGGTAAATTCACCTGTCTTGCCTATAACTACTGAAAAAAATCCTTACCTTCAGGTAATTTTGCCATCATTTCGAAAGTCTGATGTGTGTTCTTCCGACAGATGTCTTCTGGATCATCCAAGAGCTTGCTGAGGGCAGAAATCACTTCACTTTCTAGGATCCCTTGCCTACAAACATTGGAGGACAGATGTAACTAGGCATAATAAATTTCATATATATATATCATATATATATATATGAACAAGAGGTTTAATTTTAACCTGATAATTTTATTTACATCACACCTATCTTGCCAAAATGTAGAAATTCTGTTCTTATTTCTGACTGTCATGTCTTTATCACCTCCTGTAGCATTCAGTGAGCTCAGGAAGGACACCAACCTGCCAACATGATGCAGAGCCATGATAGAGAGGATTTCTGTTGTTTTCTGTCGGACAGTGCTGTCCTGGTGGGGCAGCAAAGTCTTCAGGCTATCCAAGAACCCTGAGAGATGCAATAGTTCATTTTAACATTGATTTGAAATAGAAATACTCATTTTTATCTCACAATTTGAAGTACAAACAATCAGAATTTTCATCTTGTTCTGGCAGGGAAACTCATTTTCCTATCTTGAGTGGGGAAGAAACTTTCAGCTTTCAAGGCCTGCCATGATACAAACAAGCTGCTGACTTCTGCATCAAGTGCAATCCTAATTTTGAAAGTATTTACAAAGTGACATAACTCTAAAAAGAACTCAGCTCAGTGACATTATTAATGGTTTTAGAAACTTTTCTAAAAATATGGTTGCAGGACTGACATCTACTTTCTTTTTTTTTTTTAACTTTCTTCAGTAAAACTGTGGGTGATGTCTGTAGAAATACCCAGCATTGCTTTTCACATGTAGAAATAAATTGGGTATTGGGAAGGTACCACTAACTGATGCAATATGTGGTAGAAAATGTCTAGTGAAGGGAAAAAAAACCCAAACGAATTTTGCCTTTTTTTTTTCTTCCTGCTGTAGAAAAACTAAAAGCTTTTTCTTTTCCTCTTTCTAAAAACAATTATTAGTTTTATGATAGTAGAAACTCATAAATTCAGTGCTTTTTTTTTTTATAGATATATATGTTTATATATCTATAAATGTTTATAGATAACAGGATTACAAAAGATTTTAGTAAAATGAAAAATTGGAAGGGGGGGGTGTTTCTGTTTGAACTAATTAAACTTTTTAATTAGCCTATGTTAGGAATGAGCTAAAATGAACAACATTAAAAAGATTCTGCATTGCTTTTTATTTAGGTGTTGATAAAATCTGTAGTGAGCCATTAAGAAATCCTAGAGTAAGGATCATATTAAAATATACTGTCATGTAGATGGCATTATAATATTTTGTATCTTTTTAAGGTAAAACAAGAGATTTAAAATAGCAAAATTATCAGGGACATATGGTGTCATCAAAGATATTGCAAGGGAAAAAGCAGCACGTGGTGGAAGGGTTTGTCCCACTGTGTCAGAGCTTATGACAACAGATCACTTACCTATTTCTATTGCCTGGTAAACATTTTCTGGGTCATGCACCAGATCACAGAGTGCCATCAGTGCTCGCTGCTGGGTCAGCAGATCAGGAGAACTTAACTCCTCCTTTAGTTTAGGAAGGGCTCTCCTTCCAAACGCCAGAGGAGCTTTAGTGGTATCGATGTTAGGAGGGAGGTTGGCTGAGATACGAGCGTGTGCCATCCCAGATCTTCCTGGGAAGGGCTCTCCCTGTACCTAAAATTACTGCAGCTGGTGATGGGACAGAGCATGTACCAAAAAGAGAACTACTTTAAACAACTTTTAAAGGTTCCTGGGTGTCCTAGAGGAGCTGTTTAGCACACGGGCAGTGTTAGGAAGCTTTGAATGCAGAGGCTGGACCGGTTCGTGAGCATCAGGGTGAATGGCTGTTCATCGGCTGGTACCCGGGCTGCTTTCATTCTCTGCTGAACGCTGTAAAACAAACAACAAGATCAGCAACAACAACACCAAAAAAAACCCCAATCCAACCCAACAACAAAAAAACCCCCACGACAGAGCGAGACAGTTTCAAATCGCAAGATGAGGGACAGAATGTAAAGCATCGAGGTAGCTCAATGTCCTGAAACAGAGAAGTTGCTGAAAATACGAAGGCAAAAGCAAACAAAACGCTGCTTTTAAAGGGCTCTCGTTTAACCCCGCCCTCAGAATCCCTTAACGCTGGGGAGAGCCGGCGAGGGCTGATCTCCCTCAGGCTGCACAGCCTGCGATCCCGAGAACGGCTCAAAAACATCCCCGCCGAACAGATGCGAGGTTGAAACAGAGCTGCACAAGGGCATTTTTCCCTTCAAAACGAAAGAAACGGACCTAATCGAAGGCGCCCGGTCCCGGCAACAGCCCCCTCAGCGTTTCCCGCCCAGCAGCCCCTGCCCGCTGCGGCCCCGCGTGCTCTAGTTGCCCTGGTGACCCGCTCTTTGCGTACGCCCCGCTCCGTGAATAGGAACGACGCAGCCAAGCGCCCCGTGTCCGGCCCTGCGTCAACAGCGTAAGTACCGCGTTTGACGCGGCTGCCGAGCGGGAGTAACGTCAGCGTAGCGGTTCGGGAATTGCAGCCGGCTACGCCGCGAGCGCGGGAAACCTGAGGCGGCTTCTGGGGGACGGGAGCCCCGAAACCGTCAGCGCTTCACCTCGCCCCTCTGCTAGGGCGCGGGAGGAGGCTCCCAGCGCATTTGAAAGGGAATTCCAGTCCAAACTGGGGAAAAAAAAACCCCAAAGCTAGTCCTCCCTGGTGACTGAATCCCCTTAAGCTCTGTAAGAAGAGAAAATATGCATCTCAGGGCCGTAATTCTTTGTATATTATCAGCTTTCTAGTTCTGAAATAATCTTTTTTCTTCTCACAGAGCAGCTAATCTGTTGCTGTGGTAAATTGGGATGTGTTTCTGTGCACCTGAGATTTAGATTAAAGACACTCAATGTACGTGAACGTGGCCTCACAATTGGAAAGTTTCTGTTTGGTTCTCCTGGTGCCTCCTGTACTTTGGATGGGCTGAGGCTGTGAAGGGATTTTTTTTTGTAGCTGGGTTTGTGAAAGAGCTCTGGGAAACAAGAGAGTCAGCCCCTGTGCCCATGAAAAAGTTTTACATGCTTAGGAGTTGGTGAAAAAGCAAGTTAGTACTTGAAACTTACCACTTGGCAGGGTTTTTCATTTTGTTTTCAGATTTTAAGACATTAACAGGTCACAGTTGTGTAATTGTCATGTAGAGAGCTTGCTGAGAGGGCAGGAGCACACCACAAAAAGGGGCTAGATAGCTCTCATTTTATACTGAGAATCATAGGATGTTTAGGGCTAGAAGGGACCTCCAAAGGGCATCTAGTGCAGCCCCCCTGCAGGGAGTAGGGACACCCTCAACTAGCCCAGGCTGCTCAGAGCCTTGGCCAACCTCCCCTGGAATAGCTCCAGGGATGGGGCCTC
>JANHGL010022819.1:25246-40613 GCA_024611195.1 Ceyx melanurus | reverse complement strand
AGCCTGCTGCTGTGTCAGCCACTCCTCCCACTTTGGTGTCATCAGCAAACTTGCTGAGGGTGCTCTCTACCCCCTCACATTCACAGAATGTCTTAAAACTATTCACAGAAGTCTTAAAAAAAAATAAATTAAAAAATCAAATAGTTTGATATTTCTATAGAAGATGCATGTTACTTGAACAGAAACAAGGAACGTTCAGTGAATTAGCTGTGACCCAAATTTTAGCCAGACTTATCTGCTGCTAAAGTAGGAAAGTTAAACATCAGCATTTACGCATCTCTTGTGTAAAAGGTAGTGGTAACCATTTTAACTTTTGATATTGCTGCAATTTAACACAGGTTGTTAATTATTCCTTTGTCAGATGCACTAAATTTCCTTGAAATATTACTTGAAAGCACTTACATAATAGAGAATTTAAATTCTTTTGTTAATTCTCATGCTATCATTTCAATGTATTTCCATAGTGCAGAGGATCAAATACATTTCTTTTCATCTTGGTTCAGCATATTTTAGGTATGCCATTAATGGGTAGCATTCTACTCTTACACAGAGGAAAAAAAAAAAAGACAGGAAGCATGCATTTTTTTTTTTTCACTGTTATTTAAAGGGAGCCCTAACCATATTAAAAAACCAGCCTGGAAACACATTTAGAACTCCAGCCTTTGGAATACCAAGAGACTAAAGAGACTAATAGTTTTGATTTGACATGGTCCTTGCAGTCCCTTTACTTTAGATCTCACATTATATTTGATAAGCTACAGAAAAATACCAGTGTTTTCTAAGATTCAGATCAAGTATGTGTAATTAGAGTGGAAAAACCCCTCTTTTAGGATAAATAATAAGTTTTCTTACCCTGAAAAATCAGATTTCTTCCCAGACTTTAAACAGGCAGATCTGGTTTTTACAGAAATTGCACTACTTGCTACAATTAAGAACTTCCTTCAGAAGTAAAAGTTCACATATTACAGCTTGAAAGAACTTCACAGAAGGATGCAATAATTTGATACTGACTGGTTTTATAAAAATATTTTCAACTATATAGTAGACTGTGTCCCAGTATCTCTCAGTAACCATTTCTTAATTTGCTAACCAAATAGGGGAAACATAATTTTCTTTTTTTAAAAAAGCAAGCTCTATTTCTGATGAAGTTACATTAGCATCCTGTTCAAATGCCTGATGGCATTATGTCAGTGAAATGTTTTCCCTTGAGGGGAAGGAGAAGACAGTGTGATAGCGTCTTCCCTTACAAGGCTAGAGAGCTTTTCACCTCTGCTTTCCCACGGCTGTGGAGTTTTAAAGCAGAATGCTTTTATAACTTCATGGAAAAGCACTTACTAGGTAGATAATGATGCAGTCACTCCAAAGCAGAAGTGGAAGTATGTTTACCTTTGTGAGCTTTCTGGAAGATTTTCTGTCACCTCTGACTTCTGCGAAGTTTGAGGAGGACTGAACACAAATGTGCTAGCTTTTGAAAACTGAGTGGATTAAACACCTCAAAAATGGGCAGAACAGCAAGGTGGAAGCAACATTTAAAAACAAAAATCCTACAAAAGTAAACAAAATGTGTCATCTGAATATAGGGGTTTTTTTTAACAAAGCTTACTTTATCATCAGGCTTTTGAGGTCCTGATCTTCACCTTCTCGTAAGTCATATTTGCTTGTTAGAGACAGTGAAATCTCTGTTTTTGCAAGCTGATTCAGTGTGCTTTCCCTGTTGGGGTCATTGGGATCAACAGCTCCTTCCCCTGTATGAAAACATGGTTCATTGCATGAATCAAATAAGAACCTAGATAAATCACTGTAAATCAGAAATATTCAATTTAAATAATAACATATCTGTTCCTACCATTTAGAATCAGCCTTTTTGGACACTGAATAATCAAAACCATTAGCCAGCTACTCATAAGCTCAGTTAAAATATTTTGGAAATACCATCTATTGCTGTTTTTCATGCTCATGATATGCAACAGTCTCGCATGTCTTCTTCTCAAAGAAGCACATTAACAATGCTACTTCCTTCATCCTAACAGTGATAGTGATAATGAAAGAGTAGAAGCTATGTTAACATGCTATTAACTTGGAAGCTGATATTATCCATGACATCCTAGCTACTTTCTAAACAGTTCACATCTTACTGCAATTAAGGCAAACTGAACATCTCATTTATGCCTTATAACTTTCTATAATTTACATAAATGTTAAAACTTCATTTTATTTGCATAATTAGTTTTAAAATAGGCTGTTTTAAGAATTGTCCATGAGTTTTCTTTAAGTTTCTAGCCAACAGAAACAAATCTTAAGATCACATTATCAAAAATCACTTGTTTTCTATCTGCAATTTGAGCTTGACTGCATCATTCTGCTCAAAATATTTTTGCCTGGATATTGAATCATATAATTAATCTTGAGTGAATACTGTAGTTAGAAGAAGGCTCAAGCATAAATGGTATTATAAAAAGCACTCAGAATGGAACTCTCTAGTAAATGAAGAAGCTGTCACTATGAGAGACACAAGAGTATTTAAATCAAGCTCCCATTTCATTCTCCTCTGGGATGAAGTGAACCATAATGACAAAGAACAGTATACCAAGGAAAGACTCTACATCAGGAACAGGTCCCAGTCCTTCCAGCAATTCATTCAGCAGGTCATTCGGTTCAGTGGCAATGGCATCCTGGTGTTCTAATAGTAGCTGTGAACAAAATGTAAATGAAGTGTTAAAAAACCCCACTCTTAGCATCTTTACACTTTTAAAGAAATCTAGAAACTAAATACTGAAGAACACAGACCTATTGTGTTTGGGGTTTATGGAGGACCCAGGGAGAAGAAAGCATACTCGGTTCTGGACTTTGAGTTTAGAAAATCTCTTTCTGTAAGAGCACTTATCTCCAGTGATGAACATCACAGATGACAATTTTTTAAGATTTGCTTTTCAGACTAACAAAGTATCATGGAGTAAATAAGAGTATTTCAGTGCTGCATCCTGAGCTAAGCAAACAAAGTGCTTTTGAAGATAGGAGTAGTAGTCCAGGGAAAGATACCTGTTTTCTGTACATGCATTCCAGTAGTTTACAATCAGGCACCTTCTAGAAATGACTCTCATTTTTTAAGTGAGGAACAAGATATGCAGCACCTGCTGCAAAATTTCTAGTAGACTTTGAACCTGCAGGAAATTTGTGAGTATTTGTGTCCAGGTGCATCAGAAGTTATCGCATTCTCAAAAGTTTCAGCCACAAAAATACTGTTAAGCTAAGTTAATAGAGTATTAACAGGGCAGTAATATTTTCCTGAAAACAGGCTCTTGCTATCTATGAGAAAAAGAACTTCATGCTGAGTTAAGGCCAGAACCTACAGCAACTGGAAGATTTAACAGTCCATTCCCCACCAGAAGCAATATTCCTTACTTGGAGGATGGATAGAAAGAGCGTCACAAAGTTTGCTCTGAAATTTAGCTACAGCAAACCATGCTCAGTAGACAAAACCTCCAGGATTCTAAGTATTTTTAAACACTGCAAGTTATAGTAGAACTTATTACTAGAAACTTACAGACAACTAAAAACCCTACATACAGAAAAGAAAGCCATTTCATATAAAATATTCAAATAATGTGCATGAAAGCCCAGAACCATTAACTTGTTTAAAACAAGTTTCTCTCTTATGTGCAGCAGCTACCCCAAACTGTACGCAGCATTAACTATGATTCCGTGAAGACTGCTGAGAAACTATGTGTGCTGATTGAAACTCCACCATGCTTGATGATTTACAAGCACAGAATGAAAAAGAAACAGGGCACAGGCACTTCTTTGGGTTGAAGGCAAGAGATATATGGGGAAACACAAAAATCAAAGCCGATGAATGCATCATGTCCTTACAGATGTGAGAAATGAAAATTAATCATAGGCAAGTACCATAGGAGATAATGATAGAGTAGATTTGAGAACTTTCTTTGAAGGTGAGCTACACATGACAACAGAAAAAATTATGAATCTCCTATTATTCCAACTAATAGGTTTTTGTTTGTTTGGAAATTTTTGGTTTCATTTTTATCCTTTTTGTTATATATTTGTTTTGTGTGTTTGTTTTGGGGTTCTGTTTTTTTTTGAGCTATGCAACTTCAATACAAAGTTTAATTTACACTTCCATTGAAGATGCATTGGGAGAACATAAGTCCTATGAAGGCTCAGGCTTTCAGACAGTTTGGTGGATTAGGTGGCATGGGACAAGAAGTATCACCTAGTAAAAATACTGTGCACAGATAATGTACAGTCTTCAGACAACTGCTTGCTTTCTGCTTTTTAGGCAGACACATGTACATAGGCATTGCGTTGTTGAAAAGAATCATCTCCTTGGCCTCCTTTGTTTGGCAACTTTTATTAAATTACTTCAGATTTTGTAGAGTATTTTATCAGTTAATATAAAATTGCATAATATTACTTCACATTAGTATCAAATAAAATAGACATGCAACAGACACAAAAAGAAAAAAGAGTATTTGCCCAAGAGTAGTGCTTAAATATAACTAAGGATCATAAATATACAGGCATAGGTCTATGCCTTAAAAAAAAAAAAAAAAAGAAAAAAAAAGAAGAAAGAATAAGCACAAAGATAGTCCAGGAAATATGGTTTCAACAGACTAGGCTATTAGTTTCCACTTGAATAAAGCTAACCTTTTATGTGGTGTACCAGGATTTTGGTATTCTGTAGTTTGTGACAATATTTGTGGGAGGTTCTTCATAGGATTTTTTTTTTCTTTTTTGGGGAGTGGTGGATTTGGAGGCTGTGGGTGGAGTGGGAAGAAAGGGAAGGAGGGGACTGTTTGCAAGACAGGAAACAGAAATGTTCCAGCTTTGGGAGGATCATGTGGTAGACATTTAACTTACACTCTAATGAGTCATACTCATTAGAACTTGCAGGATGCCACAACTTCAGTCCTTCTAAATCAGACATTTACGTCTGCTTCCAGACATAAAACACAACAGAATGCCAGAGTCATGAAATATACCAAATTTTCCTCTATTCCTAGAGTCAAAGGAGCTTCAAATTGTTGTCACTTTCTTAGACAAAACAGGAATATATTTTTAAGTATAAATAAATTAGAAGTGTTGCACTAAATTAGAACAAAAATGTTACTCTTTCCCATCAGAAAATGTTTCATTTTAATTGCTCTTCAGATGATGCTTTTATATGGAAGCAATCTTCTAGGAAAAAACATTATCTAATACTCAATTCCAGACAATTCCAGAGATAAACTGAATTATTTCAAAAAGAACAAACACTAAGCCTTCCTCAGAGATTGTGTACTGAAAGTATTTAATAATTTATACACTTTAGTCAGACTAGTATATTTTCATTGACTTACTGAATGAGTATTGATAATTTCTTCAATGGAGATATATATTACAGGTTTACTAAGGGTCACCATGTCAGAGTATTCATCAATATTGAATTTCTCCTCTGGTTCAGGAACATCACATGCTGCTTGAAAAAAATTCCTAAGAGAAAATGAGAAAAACTTCAATAACAAGCCCCTGTAAACTCACTTTAGTATATATAAAAATAAAATAAATCCACACTTGTGTCTTTGACATATATGATATTTCTCTTATAAGCTGCAATCTACATTTAGTGTTTGATGGAACCTTTTGGAGGCAATGCATTTACACAAATACAAATGACAAAGTGTTCTGTCTTTCCTGCAAAGCTTATGGAAGATTGTTTTAAAGGTAACTTTTTTTTTCTCCTTATTCAACAAGGACTGATAACTAGGTAAATTTTAAATGCTTAGAAATTTGTATTTTATGCTCTAGAAGTTAGAAAGGATTTCCACAGAAAGACTCTCCAGTTTTATAAAGGCACTTTGTAGTATGAAGTGTGCCGAGAATAAATTATTTGAAATAGCTGCACAAAATTACCAGTTGGTCTACAAGTGTTTAAATCAGTGTTACTCAATCTGACCTGCTTAAATGACAGAAAATGGTACTGTTTAAAAATGCAAGAAACCTGAAACAAAAAAAAAAAAGCAAAAGCAAAGTATGTTTGAAGCATTACTTTGACATGACTAGCATGTAGATGGAGAGAATTTCTACAATCCAAGAGTCACCTGCCTTACTTATCTTAGAGGAGAGCTCTTATTTTGTAGGTACTTGTAAGGGCTTTTCATACCTGAACCTCTGGTATGTCTGTGAGAGGTAAGTGTTCATAGATGATAGATGTTCACTCTCTCCCTCAAAGAGTTTATTAGAAGCAGCATGCTGAAGGACCTTTGCCACACAACCTAGGTTCCTCCTCTGGTCAGGGTGTATCTGGCCTCCAGCTGTCATATCAATTATATCAAAGCCATCAGGTGCAACAATGGCAGGGTTCATGTAGCGGTAATACAGGAGGTTGCCAACAATCTAAATGAAAAAAAAAAGATCATTGGATTGATCAAAAATTATAATCAATCATGTCTACTTCTGAATTAGATAAAGGATCCAGTGCTAGAACAACCCCTACGGTACATGTGTTATCTATGAGGCTAACTGAAAGAGCTTCTGGTCTTTTACAAGACATTGGAATTTCACAGGGGCTAAGTTATGGACTTTTATAACCATATTTCAATTTGGTGCTAGCTCTAGGTCAGCTAATGCAAAGCACTGGGTTGAACACAAATAAAACTCCTTCCTTTTAGATTTTGTAAGGCTCATTTCCATAGGCTCATTCTTGGAAGGGCTACAGATACCTGCCTGCATTTAATGCATTCAATGAGGGATCTACTGTTTCTCCTGAGGATTTCATGCAGCCCTAAAAAACTAGAGAAAAGATTTCTGCAATTTACAATTTCTGTAATGATGTTAGAGTAACTTATTATGCAGATGGTGGCTTCAAGTCATTCCTGATCTCAGAATGTTTCTGTAATTTGTTTCAGTTTGTGTAGTCACCTAAAGAACTTCCAATTTTCACATATAAAGGCTTTCAGTTGGGTGCCTTATTTTCCATTTGCAATTTTTTTGTTTGTTGTTGTTTTGTTGTTTGGGTTTTTTTAAATCTTTTTCTTCACCTTTCACATAAATTGAGCAATGGCTTACTCTGTATTGGTGGAGTGATGGACAGAAGTACCCTAAAAATGCTGCTTGAAAGGATTTCCAATGCATTGTTAAAACACAAAGAAACAGAATTATTTTTTTTAGTTGAGAAGTTCTAAATTCTCTAGGCACCAGGAAATATATATTTTTTTAATGTGTGTGGTGTTTGATCCTGAACATGACATTTTTGAAGAATGGGGAAGTCCAATTAAAATTAATACCTTTTAATTTTAAAGCCATTTCCTTAAGTATTAATTAAATTGTGCTAATTAAATTGTCTTTATTCAAGTATAAATTGTTCTAGTTCAAGAGTTGTCAAGTCTCTCAGCTGCTTGGAAGGCTCACGGAGCAATTGCTGCTAAGTCAGCACCATGGCTGACTGACAGATTAGCAATGGTGAGTGAGCCAGCACCATGCTTATCACTTTAATTTTCAGTGTCTAAAAGGGTTATCCATACACTTTTACAAGCATCTTAAGTAAGCATAATGTAACGATTTACTTGCATTTCATTTTTAGGACCCTTTCTCACTGTATTTAAGTTACAATTCTACAAAAATGTTAAAAATACATAGCTAGGTTGTGACAACAGAGTTCCGTCCCCACTTCTACCACCCTTTTGCAACCCAAGAAGTTTCACATTCCTTCATTAAATGCTGGAGTCCTCAGTTTTTCAGAATGCTTAATGGCAATAAAAATTCCCTTCGGCATTAAAGGAACAAGCTGATGGCAGTTTGCTCTAAGAAGTCTACCTTTAATAGTTCATCTTCTGTTGCATCTGGGAATTTCTCATGGAGCGAGCTCTTCAGAACTTTGGCTATGTATCTCATTCCATAACTACATGTACAACAGATGAAAAGGAAAAATATTGAAAAGTCTTAGATGAAATACAAATCATTCTAGTCAGATGAGTTACTGACTTTTTCCCCAGTCACTTAAAACAGTAAATGGATAGGGATAATGGAATACACAGAAAATTTGAAGTACAGGAAAATATTAATGAAGCTGCTAAAGAGAGAAATAGAGAAACTACTCCCTCTGCTGGGGTAGTAAATTGAGAGGCTCATATCACAAGCTATGTAATTTGAAAGGGTCTCCACCAATGAGTTTCAAGTGAAGCTTCACTGTGCCCACAAACTGCAGCACGGAGAATTCTAATTTGGCACTTACGGCATCATATTGAGAGAAGAGAATATGGATGTGAGAACTTTGTCAGTTACTGCTCGCAAACTCTGAATCGATGATTCCAGTTTATTGACCACTTCTGTGTGTGCTAACGCTTGTTCTGTGGTTACATCATATGGCAATTTGCTGTAAAGTAAACAGAGATTAAAGCAGGCTAAAAGCATTTGAGAACAAAACACTTTTATTTTTCCTTTCTTGTTTCATAAAAAAAAAAAAAGAGTCAGATGAAGTTGAAGTAGGCTAAGTAAAGAAGTCTCAGATGCATAAGCTACTGTTCTTTTGGAGTTTTAGGTGGGGGTGCACATGGCATCATGTACCTTCCCTTCATTATCAAAGCAGTATTCTAATTTATGGCATACATCTTCACATCCCAGTTCCAGCATAACTCCTCAAAGGCTTGGGAAGCTACTGAGATGCTGTTATAAAACCTGGGAAAAAGGCCACAAATTCTTCCATGTCATAGTCTTCTACACTTAGAAATATTAAGTAACTGACTTTGAAAGTTCATGACCAGGATAGTAATCCTTTATTGCTCAGAACAGGTTTAAGTACCTGTTTTACAAGCATGTCTCCCCAAAAGATTTAATTGTGTTGCAGGAAGATGGAAAGGGATGCACAGGCACAATTTGTCAGAGAAGAGGGAATACAGAACCAAGCGATGTCTAAAGTATTCAAATAGTACAATATAATGTACTATACAATATGTACAATAGAATGAATACTAAAGTACTCAAATGGTACAATGGAACAGCTTCTTCACTCACCTAGCCTCACCCGTCTGCATTTCTAGCTGATTTACCCATGATTTATACACATCCACAGGACTAGTGTTGATTACAAGGGACTTGTCCTCCATGATCTCCTTCACCACTGAGGCCAGGAGCTGGCGCAGAGTGTTCTGTCCACGAGCACCTCGATTGAAGCTGACAACCATCTTAATGACGGTGGGGTTTCCAGTAACAATATCCTGGATCTGGTCTACCTTAGAGCTATACGAAGGACAGAAGGGTTCTCAAATATGACTTGTGTACATTTATCCATTTTTTTCAAAAATTAACATTTTTAAAGTTATTCTATTTCCATATTGAAACATGTTTATGTAGCCTATTTCTTAGGCTTTCATATAAAACAAGATTACATAATTACAACTTGAATTCTAGATGTGTTATAATGTCATCTCAGGGGCATAGTTAGTGTCAGCTAATCTGTATCAGATTCAGGCATAAGTATCAATTCAACAAATATCTGTTAAAGGCATAAAATAACATTTTCTTGTTTCAGGATAAGCAACCACTGTCCCCTTAGAGAACATACATTTGCACAGAGAAAGAAGACTCTTCACCCTTAAACACCGAGACAAAAGCAAGAAACCCTAATGTCTATTTTTTTAAGTTATTTTTTTTATATACAATAATACTGTCCACCATAGGAGGACTTCATTTCTGAGTTGGAAATGGCTTGAATTAAATAAGTTACCCTGAAAATAAATCTCTTAGAAACATGTACACAACTTTACAGTAAATATTAACCAAATTATTTTAGGTATGAAGTATTCATTGAACTGTCTGCAATATAAGTTAACTAAAGTCTTCTTGTGAGTGTACATACTTTATCTCCTCTTCTAGAGCAGTTTTGAAGAGTTTGAGAAGCAGATATTCTTCTCGCTGATTTGAGGCATAATTATATAGGGTGAAAATGACTGTATCCATAAACTTGGTTGATTTGTTTTGTGGCATCTGGAAAATCAGCTTTGCCAGATATGTGGGATTAGTCTACAAAAAAAAAGAAATTACTTAAATACTATTGGCCCAGGACAAACTACACCCACTTGGGGGAGGGGGACAGGGGGTGCACAGGTGTCTACATTTCTGTTAGCACCAAAAACATTTACATTTATAGCCATATATGTAATTTTTACACAGTAGCTTCACTACTTTTTCCAAATTCTAATACATGAAGCCCTGAATACTGCATAGTTAAATTATCCATGAGTAGCACCAGTTAGAATTTTATTTAGTGTCGAAACAGTACCTCTGTGCATCAAGAATGTGTACACAATGACAATTTACCAAATTACAGTGGCTGTCTACCAAGATGACATTGCATAATACATATCCACTTAAGTTTTAGAGGGCATCTGCCTTGGGAAGATCTAAAATTCTTCTAGAAAGACTAGATGAGAAAAAGAGCACAAGAAGAGATGCATTCTATGCTGTCAGATGCATAGAAGACAACTAACTTCCTTTCCACCACACGTAATGCACAGTAATAATGACAGTAATTTACATGGATTAAAAGATACAAGGATGAAAAACTTTCTCTGGCTTCAGTAAAGACTGAGGTAGACTGAAGTTATTCTTAAGAAAAACAAGGATTCTCCCAAATACAGGAAACACTGAATTGATCAGGGTATTTGCTGCAGTTTGCATACTCCTTGGAAATTTTTTCATAATCACTACTACAATTACTAAAAGCAAACAATGTATTTCTAGTTTTTCTTTAGCACTCCACTCCCATGTTAATTTTTACATTAAGATTTACCTGTAAAAGGTAGAATAAGTGTTGATAAGCCTCCAGTTTTTTTCTTCTCTCTTTACTCAAACCTTTGATACCCTGTTTGTCAACTGTAACCATCTCTTCCAGCTGACTTTTGCTCTTTTTGTTAAGTTTCTTACTGTGCAGTACCACATCCTACAGACAGATGATCAGAAATGTAGATTATATATTAACAAAACAGGCAAATTGTAAAAGTTATTTTTCCACCATTTAAAATGTAATATTCCTCCAAGGGCCTGTATTAGTAACCTTATAGTTTGCTTGTCTATTAAATATCCAGTCTTTTGAACATCTTTATCTTGTCACCAGTACAGCTTGCCAATAACAACTATCTGTTACAGCTCATGTACAGACTCATTCATCATTTAATTAACAATGAGCAAACTCTGACATCTGATTCCAAAGTCTACTCCATTCTACCACAGAATGCTTAAAATCTCCAAGAAATTGCTGTTGTCCACAAGTAGCAAAACAAAGTGACATTCAGCAAACTGACATACCACTCAGGAAAACATCACCACCTCTACCACAAGGAATTTTGACAAGGTTACTTAAGACACAGAGAGAATGCACTTAATTTACCAAGAATATTTTAACTAATTGAAGGTGACATAGCACAGGTTGCTCAGAGGGATTGTGGTCTCCACCTTTTGAGACATTCAAAATCTGTCTGGACATGGTTCTGGGCAATGTGCTCTGTTTGTGTGGCCCTTCTTGAGCAAGGAGGTTGTACCAGATGACCTGCAGAGGTCCCTTCCAACCTCAATCATTCTGACTGTGTAATCCTGAACTCCAACAAATGGAAAAGCTCAGTGCATGCTACCAAGGGAGCCTGAACACAGCCTACTGACCTGAAGAGTGATTCTGTTTTTCACAAGGAGTCCAATCTTTATATCCATTAAGTTCAAGTCCTTCTCCAGCTGTTGATTGGATCGAATTTTTGTAACCACTTCTTGCCTTAACCTCGTTACTTCTAATTCTTCCTGAAAGTCTAAGTCACTTTGGTCCAAGAGGTAGGCAAATTTGCGCAGGACAGTCAAGGGTGGATTTTCAGCACCAACTATAGTTAAGGTAAATAGGCTTGTTAGTTGACATAACACTAAACATCCCTAAAGTCTACAGGAAACTGATCACTCTGCAGAAAATTTGGCAACCACAGCGACAACTTTCTACAGGTTAAAGGAATATTTGTCATACTGTGTAAGTACAGCTATCCAAAACGGTTTCAGCTGTAAAACAATTGGTTTACAAACACTTGCACCTGCTTTTGAGACTGAGAAATCCCTGGTGAAAGTTAAAGAAACCACAAACAAAGAAACAACCCAACACAGTGACATAGTTCTTCCCAGACAAACAATATTCAACTGTTACCACTTACTTAGTATTCTGTAGTCCTCCCTGGCTTTGTTTGCTCTCAGAAATGCTTGTATCTTCACAATTTCATCATTCTGGAAGGGACCAAGATTAGCCAAATGACATTTCTGTTCAGAAACATACTGCAGGACCTGCACCCCTCTTTCCTTTGATACCCAAAATTGCCCAGGCACTGATGTTACCTTATTTTAATGCTTCATGTTCAAAATGGACTTACATGATCCTTGAAGTATTGCAGCCGATTCCTGTAAGCTCTCTTTGTTAGCCACATTTTGACCCATGACTGAATCTGAAAATTAAATGATTAAATATAAACTTAATGAACATTGCAAAAACAGTTTTGTATGCTCTCAGACTCACTTTTGACAGTCCTTTTCCGCAGGCATGCTCTTCACACATGCTCAGAGCCATAAATGACTGTACAAGGCTTCTACAGTTCAGTGATCAGATTAGTTGTCTTCAACTGTTGAAATTCAAAGCTCTTCAACCCATGCATAGCTTCATATTTGGAAGCAATTTTTACCTTTAAGTCTCAGCTCTGTTGTAAACCAGTCTCCTCCAGAGACAGGAGATTAATATCCCATCTGCAATCTACAATCTAGTCATGACAGTGTCTCATTAACATCTCAGAAAAGTGAACATTTTTCAGACAGATAGATTTGACAGCTTTTAGTGAAATAATAACATACTGTCAGATCAAATATTTTCTAATTTAGTATTATGGAAAGAGAAGTATAAGGAACTATTTTATGCACTATTCAAGTTCAGCAAAGCCTGATAGAAGTTAAATACAGAACTTTCAAGAAGCATTGTACATAACTGTCAATTAAACATTCAACACCATGCAAGTTTCTGGAGTACAATTTGTTCCACTTTGTGGTCCCCGATTCCCAGGTGGTGGAAGACCAAAACAAGGGATAAAGCCTGCTCAGCCCCAAAACACAGTGGTATCTTACCTTAATAATAGCAGTAACATTTCCTTGAAGCACCTTTAACCTCTCAATGTAGCTTTTCCTTTGTTTGAATCCTTTCCAGAAAGCCTATTTTGTAAAAGCCAGGAGACCATTATTACTAATAAGAAACTTATATTTATTCAAATCTACATATATACACTAAAATCATTAGCAGTGCTTATGTTGTAAAGAAAAACTGCTGTTGTGATAAAAAGGTAACTAATGAGAAAGCTTGCCTTTATATTTTTAAAGGTGACCTGATACATTTCAACATAATTTTGGCTAATCTGAGCACAAGTACTTCGCTGAGCAACAGCATTTTCCTCCCTCATCTGAAGACATCCTTAGTCTTTTCATCAGTATACCCACATCCTTTCACTGGTTTCATCCCACTTAGGAAAGACTGTCAGCACCTGCCCATTACATGTAAAAGCTGTGCCTAACTAACTGGAATCCCATTGTCCTTGGCCTGGCCTCCTTCTCAAGTATCTGGTCTTTCAGAGTCACTCAGGATGATTTTGTACCACAGATAAACTCCTAACTCCCTCACTTAACTCTCCCTTTACTAGCTCAGAAGGAAGAACTTGGCAAGGTACACAATGACAGGGATAACACAGATACTCTCGCCACCTTTACCACATTTTACCTTTCACCTCTGTCTAGCCTCCATCTGTCCTATCAGCCTGGTACATTTACCTACATTTCTCCATATTTTTAAACTTGTTCACAGATCCTGAATTCGTCAAAGAACAGTATGGTCCTTTAATAAGTTCAAGACACCATGCCAGAAAATGAAAAGCCAGCCCCAATGCCAGCTGCTAGTGGCAAACATAATTTAACTATTCATGATGATAAATAAGTTACCATATATTAAAAAAATCAGCTGTACATTTTTTCCCATAATTTTTAGCAGGGTTGAATGATTCTTTTTCAAGACTGGAATAAATTGCTTCTAACATGAGGTGCTATTTCACCATTTAAGGACAGTCTGCATGCATTTGTCAGTGTTCACACCCTCAGCAGAATATTTCTTTTATACTCTGAGTTCAGCAACTGCATTAATCCATGAAATACTGCCAGAGCCCAAGAACACCAGGGCAGCTGCCACTCCCTACTCAGCTCTGACTTCATGGAGCAGACACAAACTACTTTTAACTGCATAAAGTCTAGAAAGGAATGCATTTCTTAAGTCATGTTTTGCCAAGGCATTCTCACTTTGGTACTTAAATACCTTCTGATCTTGCACTGCGCATAGTTAGGTGTACCACGCAAAACTTAAGTAACTCAGAACAAAGGCCAATGTTTTTCTGACCTTCTCCCATTGAATTAACTTAAACTACAGGAGTCTTTTAAAACTGAGTATTTGCCTTTAAAAAACAATTATTCCAGTGACTACAATAACACATTTGCAGATGTAGAAGTTTGAACAACTCCTAATGAAACTGGGGAGACAGACCTGAGAATTTTATCAGTAGTATTAAATCACATACATAACCTGTCCCATGCAGAATGTTGCCCAAGCCACACTACCTTCTTGTTCTAGAACAATACCTGTATTTTGATGGCAGACGGTTCCTGGTTTTGAAGGTATGCTTTTCTCTCCTGATAATTTTTTCTGACTAAGAATCCCCTTGCACGGGCTTGCAGCTGAACAATCAGATTTTCATTAGCACGCCAGAGCTGCTCTCGATTGTAATCTGCTGTAGCTTGGCCAACAATGCTCTGTTAAGAGATCACACAAAAAGGTTAGTTAAAAGTAAAAAACTGCAAGCCAAAACCATCCTGGAATTTTATCTGTATTCCCTCTATCATTTCTAGAGCTTATGTTCATCCTATCCAAGCCCTCTGTTTCCCCTAGATTTTAAGCACTATGAAGGAAGAGCTACTTTGCTACCCCTGAATTTTCATGAAGGATAACTGAACTCCTTTGAAGCTTCAGCTGGGTATGCTATTTCGAGTGATTTTTTTAATACTTTAAGACTATTCTGCTTTCCTAATACTAACAAGTTTTTTTTGTACAAGTCAGGCATTTAGAAATAATAACTAAATCAGAGAGCTCTCTTTAGAGAAGCACACTCAAGCATTGATGCAGTCAGTGTTCCAGAAGGACCTACACTATGACTTGAACTGGTTATGCAGAAGACTTAAGACTGTAACCCAGGTAGAATCATAGAATGTTTAGGGCTGGAAGGAACCTCCAAAGGTCATCTAGTCCAGCCCCCCTGCAGTGAGCAGGGAC
>JANHGL010022819.1:0-25146 GCA_024611195.1 Ceyx melanurus | reverse complement strand
TGCCCCAACCACCTCCCTGGGGAGCCTATTCCACTGATCCACCACCCTCAAGGTAAAGTACTTCTTCCTGATATCCACTCTAAATCTGCTCTTCTCTAGTTTAAACCCATGTCCTGGTTTGGGTGAAAACTGAGCAAATTCTTTTCAGTGATTTTACTTTTTCAGCTCAGGTTTTTTCTAACTGGCTGTGCTTTCTAGAGTTAGCAGCATGTTTTGCAGACAGTGTCCACTTCTAGCAGTGACAACACCTCATGTTTAGAGTTACTACCAGGGATGGAATGCAAATCAAGGCCTTTGCTAGAATTTGTGTATTACACTGAGGGGTGCAGAAAAGTGAAAGACTGCACCTGCGAGGAGGAGCGGACAGGACAGATGACCCCAAACTGACCAATGAGGTATTCCATCTCATATACATCATATGCAGTACATAAAACTCTGGGGTCCAGAGGTTAGCCACTTTTTTGCTTCCGGTCTCTCTCTCTTTTGTGTTTTGGCTCTCTTGCCTTTTTTTTTTTTTCGCTCCTGCGACCCGGTGCCAGAGTCCAGCTCCTCCACAGCATCAGTGAGGGTGACGTAATTACCATCAGGGAGGCTGGGGTTGTTACTGGCTTTGTACATATTTGTGTATATTATTTTTTTTTTCATTATATTGTTCTAGTTTCCTTTTTCAAATCACTAAGTCTCTCTCCCTTATTCCTTTTCTCTCCTCCTTTGGGGAGGGAGGGGGGTTAAAAGAGAGCATCTGTTATCGATCTGGCTTGCCCTGACCCTAAACCGTGACAACCCATTACCCCTTGTCCTTTCACTACAGGCCCTTGTAAACCAGCCCCTCTCCAGGCTGCATCAGCAAAAAAAACCCAACAAACAAAACAAACAAACTGCACTGAAGCTTGTGTTCTACTTTGAACAGTTATATTTCATGTTAACACAAAATCTCTATGGCAAAGAAATTTAAGTATAACACTCATTCCACTGAATTTGCAGGTAAAAGAATGCTGTCATATGATCAGATTTAAACATGACATGGTGCTTTGACCTGCACCCAAATATATTGTGAAATTCCTTGTTGTAGGCCAATAAATTAAAAAAAAAAAAAAAAAAGGATATGAAAGCAATCAGGCTTCGCTCCATTGGTGTCCACTGGTGGCCATAAAAAGCAATACTGTAACTTCCAGTTAGGAAGTCCCTTCTTTGTCACACAGGAGGCTGCACTATCACTGTCTGCTTACAGTTACGTTGCTGTTATATCAGATTATATACTGATATATATACATATATACTGTACTAAAGTGATTATCAGTCTCATCCATCACAGTCTTTTCACTTGATAATGCCATCTTGCTATCTCTCAAATATATATGCTGCATTTGCAATAAAAAGGAAATGTTTCAGGAACCTACCTGGATTTCTTCACCAGTTAACCATGAAGTTTTTGGTACAACTCCTTCAGAAGCAACGCAGGTACTTTCCTCAGTTTCCACATTGTAATAGTAATCATACATGTTTTTCATTACAAGTTTAATCCATGGACTTTCATTAGAATCTAAAAGCAATACATACCATTACCACATATTCATGCCCTGTTACACTGAAAAATTACATCTATCCTGACCAGTTTCCCATGTCTACATTTGTTATGAAGCTATATAGTGACTTTGCATGTGAAATATCTTGTGACTGTTTGTAGCAAGGATGTTTTCAAAATAGCCTTTTGGGTGGATCAGAATCATTCTTTTAGAATGAAACAGCTATGACTTTACTAAAGATCTACTACCAGCTTCTTCAATACCAAATGTGCCAAGTTAGTGCTTGTTCCTTGAAGAATGTGTGCTGCATCTTCCATCACTCACAAAAGTGGAACTGAGACTGTGTTCATTAAAAAAAAAAAAAAGTTGGTCTCTGGACAAATGCTGGTCTTATTGACAGCTTGCTATTGACATTTTCTATCCATATCATTGTCTTGTTTAGTGCTTTGGTAAATAAGGCTGTATCCTGACAGGCAGGAAAAGACTAATTTCCTCATAAAGTAAAGCTGATAAGGTAAATAGTGAAAAATGACTTCTGAAAACTCATGTTTCAGGATTAAACATGCCCATCTACTCTAATAAAATGTAATACATCAATATTTATTTATTTATTTATTTGTTAGGTAAGTTTGGCTACATTGATTGTGACCAGCTTTTGGCTCTAACATGGCAAAACATCCTGCTGTCTTTCTATGGGCAGATTTTGATGATACTTGGTGCTCTGGCAATGTATGAATTATAAATGGGCCATGAATAGGCGGGCCAGGGAGGTTGTGAAGTCACCTCTAGAGACTTTAAAAACCCAACTGTGCCTGTGCAACATGCCCTGGGTGACACTGCTTTTGGCAGGGGGGTTGGACTCTATCTCTAGAAGTCCCTTCCAACCCCTAACATTCTGTGATTCTATGAATGCACTGGCAAAGACTGGCTTGATCTTTGACAGTAAGTCTTAAGGCTGAAGCATGCAGCCTAATGCTTCTCTGCATCTGCTAACAGAAACAAAAATAATTTAAAAAATATAAGTAATACGGTTTTCTAAGAGAAGGGTCTAGTCCATTGACAGTCACAGAAAAGATGCTCTAAATTCCCACAGAGTCTAGACTGAAACTCTAGAAAGTCTTAGCTAGACTCTGGAAATAGCTAGGATCACTTCTCTGCATATATTGCGGTCTGCATGATGTGTCCAACAGTTCATCATTATAGGAAAATCACTTGGGTAAGTGTAACACATATGAAAAGATTTTAAATGAGCAACAGTCTTCCTCATTTTATGGTGATTTTAGGTATGATTTCCATGCTACTTTTTTTCCAGTTGCCACAGTGATATGGACACATGGGACTGTCCTATTCAGGGAGGCTTTTACCTTCTCTAGTTTTCAGATGCTTGGCCTCAGAAAGGTTCTTGAAGTAGGTTTCAGCACACTCCGGAATGACTCGTAATCCAAACTTTGACTGTAATATCATTAGGATAGGCTGTGAATCACCTTTTTCCAAGCTCTTGTTAATCATTGATGTTCCAACAGCCACTAGGGTAAAATAATGACACAGAAAATTAGGTGGTTAATACTCTAATGCACCTACAAATATAGCCTTCAGCAACTTTAGTAATGGACTTCTAAGGCTGGCACACTCAGACAGTATGACATATATAGCAGTTCAATGCTTCACCCATTTGCAGCCTCCTTCATGCTTGTAAGGACAAGTATTTCAGAAAACAGCAAGCTTGTTAAATGAAAGCATGCTCATGCACTCTGCCAAGGCTGGGTGCAGCCACAGCACAAGAGAGCATAGCTGCTTCCCCATCATGTCAGATGACACAAGGGCAGGGTTTGAGGGTGGCAGGTACACCCCAACTCAGCCTGCCCTAACAGACAGGTCATCACCTGGGGATCACTTGGAAGTTTTCAAGAGATGCACAAAGACATTAGGTTACAGGCTGTAAACCTTAACATTCACTTTTACAGTACAAAATGGTAATAAAAACTGATTGCCTTGAGCAGGGTCTTGCACCACTAACAGCATAACACAAACAGATCCTAGTTTGGATCCTGAAATGACCCTTTCTTGTCCTTAGCCCCTGGTAGCTTTTTAAAACCTTGTGCATTAAATTGTGTCCTTGAGTTTGTCAGAGATGCAGCTTTTTTTTTTTTCCTAAAGGTACATAAAAGTACCCTTAGAGGTGATGCTGTGAAGCATATTTACAGCTTAAGGTTATAGAAAGTCAGATGATGGATAATATCCTAAGTATCCCTTGCTTTATGCAGGTCCCACCATCACTGAAGGAGCTGATGATACCACACCTGACTGCATATAGCAGCACATGCTACTTCCAAGTGCCTTAGACACTAGCAATATATTCCACTTTAGAAACTGCTGCTCTGGTCTTTAATGGTGTTCCTTCACATCTAAATTTAAGATCCATGCACAGAGGAGCAAGTGAATATACAAAATAGTGAATATAAAAAAGGCCCTCTCACAATGTTCTGCCTACACAGAGCTGACCCAAAAGATTGTTCTTCTTTGTGGGTGGTTCACCTGTGGTGGTACAGGCAGCTTTGGATAGACAGTAGCAGATCAATCTCCATATACCTTGGCCACCAGCTGAGAAACCAAGTGAATGCATAACACCAACACAATCTGGATTCCTACCATATATCTTCCCGCCATTTTTTCATAATTAGAAATAGACCTCTGTCAAGCATACATGTGCCCCCCATGACACTGGGGATTACTTTGTACCACATGTGTGATATAACAATACCCAAACATCCAAGTCTCAGCAGTGAGAAAGCAGGAAAAACAGGGAAGCCACAGATTACCAGCTTGCTCTGGGGACTTAGCCCTAATCATACATGGTCTCATGTGCCTCATCAACTCTGATCAGCAGTATTTGAGTGATTTTCTTCCACTTTGTCAGCCTATAGTTATGGTTGTTGGAAGCTATTGTTATAAAGATGAAAAAAAAAAAATTAAAAATCTCACAACCTAGCTAAGAGTTGTTGCTGTAGGTCCCCTGCTGCTTGGCTTTTTCTCCTATTTTGATTAATTATGCCTTTATTTTTGAAGGGAAGTGTGACAAAAAGTTTAGTAGGGAAAAATTCAACTCAGTAGAAATTATTCCTTTTCATTGAATTGCTAGCAATTAATATTGTGTCTGTTGTTCTAAAGACCATCTAAATCCCGTAAAAGTATAAGTTAAATGAAGCCAGGCTATCCCCAGCTGCAGGAGAACTAGGGGATTCCAATCTGCTTCTGCAGCAGTTGGGATGTCAATACCAGATCAACACAGTGAAGTGCTCTTTTCCACACCCATTCACCCTTCAAAGAGATGTGACATACAGACATGGCTCTCTAGTGTCATAAGCCTGAACTTCAACAAGGCCAAAGATCAGCTTTTTTTTATAACATGGACTCATGACAGATCTTGCTTTGACAGATGGATTCTTCCTGTGCAAGACAAAGGTCAGTATTGGTGTCTATTCCTGAAGGCTGTACAGCTGATATCTGGCCAGTGTCATTTTGTCCTCCATTTAGATAGAGTGCAATCATTGAATTAATTCAAGAAGTGATGCAAGGCAATGAAAACTGCAGAGCAAATACCACAAAGAATTAGTAAGCACAATAGCATTTACTGAACATGTCTTCCCAAAAGAAGATAAAAGATGTCCTTTACTGACAGGGAAGACAGTTTGTAAAAGCCCTTTACAGTCTTAATACTGTTAGTATTTATATAAAACATAAAATTTAGTCTGGATTTCTTCCAAACTGTTTCAGTACAGCTGTCATACCTTTTCTTATTTTACTGTTTATTTTATTGCCATTACTGCAGCAATCTCAAAAACCCACTGTTTTGATTAAAAATAAACCCTTTGAGAAGTTTTGGAGGAGGATGTAGGAAGTAGTTCACCTTTCAAAAATAGCTGGAGATAGATCAAAAAAACCCATTCATTTCCAAGTTATGATAAAACTGAATTTTAAGTTTAGACCTTGTGAACATATCAAACTAAATTCCTGAGAAAAGGACGTGCTTGTTACATCAAGTGTCAGGTCATGTAGGATGATTTTAAATCTCAGTTTTTAGCTGCAAAACCTTAGAGCTCTTCTGAAGATTTTGCTTTGTGCTGACATTGCTTCCTTTCAATGGAGAGGGCAGAGTACAGGAATTATTTCCACAAGAGGTTTGTTAAAACAGTTCTAGTAATCATGTACACATTTTCAAAATAAAGTATTTACTACAAAATACAGATTATATGAAAGATTTTACTACAACTAGATAGTGGATGGAGCAATGGCCTGTTATTAGTAACATTGTTTCACATTGGTATATAGATAAATGCTATGCTAATTTCTGTGAGCCATGTATGGAATGTATTTTGAATGCTTTGACACCAGTGGACACAAGTGAGAATGTTTTCAAGTTGCTCTTTAGCTTTAACTGACATCTGTTCATAAGCTATGCATTTCCTTCCCTACTCTGTTCTCAGGTGTTTCCTCATGCCTCTGGGTAGCTGGTTATGTCCACAAAAGGAGGTATCAGCACACCCGAATACAAGAAGCTCAGCTGGGACAATGTGTATGTGTGTGACCCGTCTCAGGAAACACAAGAAATATGCTTTTAACTACAGATGTGTGACTTCCAAAAATACCTCAAGTGTCTTCAGTGTATCTGGTTACATTAAGACAGTATTAATTGGTTACATCAATCCTAGAGTTACAGTATCATTTAATACACTGCTTCTGTAGCAGGGACAGATTTTATAGTAGCTAACTGTTTTCTTCCACTCACTGCTTCCCAGGCACTGCCTACTGACATAGGCCGCCTATAACTAAGCAGGCTACTGACCTGCGCTAACAAGGGCTGAATGCAGTGCTAAAGGAATGCACCGACTTCAGCAGTTGTATTCACAAGCTCTTAGGGTGCAAAAGGAGGCGACACTGACTCACCAGAAGCCAAGTGAAGCAGAAGGTGAAAAGTACTCAATGCCAAGCTAACAGCCTCAGCTGGTTTGTGCTGGCCCTGGCAGGAACAGGTAGGGATGCCACCATGCTGTCTCCAGTGTGCCCCACAAACTCAGCTATGCTTGCTGCTTCTACATTACTTTACAAAGTTTTTTAGGTAATATGTATATTTTTTCTAAAATTATTTTATTCAGTCCATACCTCAAGAGAAAGTGTTGAGTGCGTCCAGTGCACAGTTCCCTGACTGGGAAAACCTCCATATTTTTCCTACAGATTTCCTCCCCTTGAACAGATTTGGAAGAGCACATACTTTTCCAAAAAGCCTGAGTGATTTTTCTACATTATTTTAAAAGTTAATACGTTTCTAGCTTTTGTTTGTTAACACTTAATAAAAGGCATTATAATTAAATAGAAATAAGCAGAATTGTAAGCTCTGCTTAAATATTAGAATATTCTTGCAACGTGAATCAAGATTTTAGTGTTATATACGCAAAATAAACTCCTGAGCAGTATATTGCTTCTCATTCACATATCCTTCTATTTCACCAGCTATGTGAAAAAACACTGACATGAGAAATCTTGGTCATGATGTTAACTTATATAACCAAATCCACTAAAGTATTAGTCAAGTCTTAAGGATTACCACTTTGGATAAAATCAACACCATCCCTGGATATGTAAGTCACCCAAAGTTTAGTAGGACCAAATTTAGTAGGACTTCTATTTATTTCTTTTGGTGCACTTAAAGATCTGCCATGCTTCCCTGAAGTGGAAAAAAAGTTACCAATTTCAGTTTTTCAAGACTAAGAAAAACAAGAGCAATGCAGATGCAGGTTATCGCTTACAGATTGATGCTTCCTTTATATTATTATTGGCATCATTGATTCCTTTTTGTATTTCATCCAGCCACAGAAGCACTGATTCATCTTGGGATTCCTGGAAAAAGGATAGAGAAAAGCCTTAAAAAACATGTATTATAATGAAAGCTGTCTGAACATACTGATAAAGCTTCAAACTACACCACCCTCTTGAAAAGCCCTTGGACAGAAAAAAGAATTTAACTTCTTAAAATCATCAATAAAACACATTCCTATTTTTTTCTTGACTTGAATAAACTCCTGTTCAAATACAAAGCTCAAATTCTTTATGTAGTGAAGATACAAACCTGCTAAAGATTAATAAAAATGTTGAGTGAGCATTTCCATGATATGTAGGTAGTCTGAATATCCAATAAAACCACCCATTATCAGGCACCATTGTGGTAGTAGCATAGAACACAAAGCAGAAGACTGCAGGAAGTTGGCTTTCTTTCAGAATCCCTTATTTGGAAAGGATCTGCATGTACATCTAAGTACACATTACATTAGAAAATAACTGCAGATTCATGAAAAGACAGCTCAGGTTTAACAATGATGACTTAGCTCAGGGGTGAATGTTTCATGAATTAAGCAGCAAAGCAGGTCTCACTTTTCCTACAGGCTAACAGTGCACAGTAAGTTAAAAACAGAAGGTTCAGGAAAGCGGGCTACAGCATCCCAAATAATCATACCTGCTCTGGCTGCCCAGGTTCACCAATAAACCAACATTTTAGCTAAGAAAATAGGGCTATGGAGCTAAAAAGACATTTAAAATCTGATGCAGTAGCTGGAGGAACAAGATTCATTCTAAAGAGGAAATAGGAGTGCCAGGTCAAAAACAGACTCATGAAACTGGAAAGTCCAAATTCAGTAAAGCTGTAGGACTACATACACACAAAAAATATTTCAGGAAAAAAACAAACAACCAAACCAAATCAAAACCAAACCAAACAATCAACGACAAACCACCCCCCCCCCAAATAAACAAAAAAACCCCCAAACAACAACTCCGAAAAATATCTGAAGTTAAAACGATATGGACAAAGAACCATCATTGCAATGAATATCCCTGGTTTTGTGCCCAACTCCAGGCCAAACTCCAATAAATCTGATATCCACAAAAATGCAAAGAGAAAACAGGGTAAAGAACCCTAAAGACAGACTTTCAGTTTGTATCATTTATGTAAACAAGGTAGCTGAATATGTAAACAGAATAAAATAGTGATCAGTAATCTCCTGACAGTGGACACACATTGCTAGTTTTTCTGACAAGAAAGTTAGAAGTAACACTCAAAAGAATATATACCAAATTCCCAAACTGCAGCTGACAAATTTGAGGAAAGGATTGAGAAACTAAAGAATTCAGAATTCCTTATCTGGTGTTATTTAATGTGTAAGAGCTGGACAAGAGCAGACACAAATACTTATCTGCAGCCAAGTACAGCTTACGCTGAGTCTCACTGCTAGCTTGGAAGCCAAATCAAGATGGGCCAATTTTGTTTGCTGAAGCAAGTCATTATTATTTGGCATTCAAAAAAACCACCAAACAAACAAAACAAAAACAAAGGAGAGACAGAAAAAGAAAGTAATCAACAAAATAGCAGATGAAAATAGGGGAAAGGTTTTAGAGCCTGCAGCCTGTGGAGAGGCAGGAAATGTCAGAGCAGAGCCAACAGCTGGATCAGAGCACAGACAGCTAACAGTGGGTAGGAAGTTAGATGACAAATGAGAGCAGAGTTTTCTGAAGGTATGCTTCTATGTGCGGCTTGCACACCTCTGCATTTGCTAAACTGAGAACACTTTTCCAAGCCTGTCTTCCTCAAGTCGGGTAATAAGAGTTCAGCAACATGGCATTTCAGTCTACAGATGAAAACCTTGAGGATTTACTAAACACACCCTTTGATTTTACCAGAAAGCAATTTTATACTCCAAATATCTGTATGTACAAACTTCAGTAGAATCCACCACATTGGCTTGAGGCTTGTGGTAAATTAGGAGTTAAATTGCTGGCTGTAAAGCAATTTTATCTGTGTTGGGCAGAGCCTGAAACTGAGTCATATGTGCATATTTGGATACGTCACACCCTCTTGCTGTAGTAGACAAAGAACAAACTAGCTCCTTACCATAAACTTCATGGCTACGGGATGCCTCCAGAAAACAGATCAATCAGTGCTTAGTTCCTTACTGAGGGGAAAAAATCTTCCACAAAACACCCACTTAAATCAACTAGAGTAGCATCGGTTGGCTAGCTGGATTTCATGTACTACAATGAAGATAATGTTTTTCACTGGACTGATCTCTCTCACATCCACTTTTTCCACTGCAGGTGAGTCCTTCTTTATGTATCTGTAACGTTATTTTAGTCAATTACACAGACTTTTTGATAATGTTGGCATTTTGCCACCTCAAATGGGTTGTACACACGTTGTTATAGAAAACATACTCTAGGAAGTCTCATTTAAGGCAGAATTTTATTCTTTCATTTCAGTGACCTCTGTCAATTTCTATAAAGAATTTAAGAGGTCTTTCTGGTCTTACTGATAATTCATATTCTCTCTAGTATTTCTGTAGTGATATGATAATCTCAAACTTGTAGAGTTTTGTTCTTTCTGCTTTAAAACATTCAACAGAATTATGACTTAGAAGAAAATGTTCAGATAACTGTAATAAAAGTTACTGTAACTATATACTAGACACATAATATAGTTCAGATAACTATAATAACCAAAGTTAGATCAAATAAGCAGCCCATTTTTTTCTCACTACAAATAAAAGCTTTTTTCAAATGAAGATCATTTAAAAACTACTTTATATATGCATAGAAAATATATATTCACATGCATATACATGTGTCTTTTAAAGAGTGACTAAAAATATTTTCTGGATTAACCATTCAGAAAATTACAGAAAAAGGGATGCAGTCTACTAATTATAATTTCAATTCATTCTACCATGAATTTGCCAGTGAATACTGATAAAACTGTTTTCCCTATTTTGTTCTGATATGGAAGGTTGAAGGAAAAACCCCACAGATTTTAATCTAAATTTCAGTTCATCTCTCAATTACAGTTTCAAGATGCATGCTCTGAGAGTTACACCAAGTCTTTTTGCATTAAACACAGCTAAGCAAATTTTTAAATGACTAAATTAATTACACAGCTCTATTCTACAAATCTATTTTGCAACACATGGTTTTAGGAAGCATTTTGAACACATTTGCACTTACCTGGAAATGTCAATGATTCTACAAAGTTACTTCTTTACTGAAGAAGATTGAGGGGCAGGCATTATTAAGCAGCATCACTGACTTTACCATGTGCTAATGATACTGAAAATTTCTTGCTGCATGCAAAGTTTTATTTACGTAGCAATAAATCTGAACTAATACTAGCTCAAGCATTTGTTTTCAGTTCTCAAGACTCACTGCCCTTCCTCACTTACAAGATGCTGAAAATACCTGCTTTGCTTTAGTAGGAAGCTGAAGAATAACACTAATTAGATTGCAAGACAAAAAAAAAAATAATATTTGTTTCAATTTTCTAATTTGAAAGTTTTGGCCTGTGTTAAGTAAGGCAATGCTTTTTGCATCTTTGGTAGTCATGCGTTTCATCCATGAAATGACAAGGATATTTACCACTATTTGCTTAGGAAATTCTGACCAAATCTAGGCCAAGGTTGCTGCTTATATGACAATTTACCAGCATTAGTACTACTGGGAAAAAAAAAAATCTTTACAGGTGGTAAAGATTACAGAAGTAGCTGTTTTTTGGTGGTTTTTGTTTTTTGCAAAGATTACTGAAGACATACAAAATGCAGAAAGATCATCTTAACACTGAATTAATGCTGAATTTTAAAGTTTGGGGATTAGGTGGCAAAGATTGCCCTTGAGTACATCTGATACGAACACCCAAAGAAAAGGAGATGCCACCAAACCTTTTTAACCTACACTGACTTTTACATGGATATGTTTACCTTTCTCCATACTTGAAGGTGAATAATATTGCTAATCCAGTAGTTTGCCCTTTAATAATTTGAACTTTTTTAAGCTTCAGAATTTTCACTGAATGGCTCTGCAATTAAAACGGTGTCTCTTATCAAGACTTTCCGTGGAATTTCAGCGAGAGACTATGATTACATCCCCCCTTATGCTATAGAAGGTGAGTCGACAACAACAATCCATATCAGAGAAAACAAATGCTCTTCAAAACAGTTAAATGATTCCTCTCTAATAGAAGTGAACAACACCACACTGAAGTACCTTACCAGTCCTTTGAGCACCAAGCTAATACCCACTGTCTACATCAGTGCTGTTTTACTGGGTGTGCCGTCTAATGCCATCATTTTGTGGATGCTGCTCTTCAGGATCCGGTCTGTGTGCACTGCCATTCTCTACACAAATTTGGCAGTTTCAGATCTGCTCTTCTGCATCATGCTGCCCTTCAAAATAGCATATCACATCAATGGGAACAACTGGATTTTTGGGGAAATGATGTGTCGCACTACCACTGTGGTGTTTTACGGCAACATGTACTGCTCCATTCTGCTGCTTATGTGCATCAGTGTCAGCCGCTACGTGGCCATTGTTCACCCTTTCACCTACAAAAACCTGCCAAAACGTGGCTATGCCATCGTGGTCTGTGCTACTGTGTGGACTATTGTCTTCTTGTACATGCTTCCACTCTGCATTATGCAGCAAAGTTATTACGTGAAACAACTAGATATTTACACCTGTCATGATGTGCACAATGTCTGTGAAACACTATCCTCCTTCCAATTCTATTACTATGTTTCTTTAGTTATCTTTGGGTTTTTATTACCTCTTACAACCATAATTTTCTGCTATGTCTCAATTATACGAACACTCAAGACTCATGAATGGTTCTGGTATATTAAAGTCAGTCTTCTGATCCTTGCCATCTTTGCTATTTGCTTTGTACCAAGCAATATTATCCTTATTATTCATCACTTCAACTATTACTATTACAATACAGATGGATTGTATTCTTTATATCTAATTGCTTTATGCCTTAGCAGCTTAAACAGTTGTCTCGATCCTTTCCTTTATTTTCTGATGTCGAAAATTAGAAGTCAATCCAATATTTATCTAGCAATGGTTAAAATATCCAGGGAAAAATGATTTTAGTTCTATATTATTGGAATTATGATTTTGTGTATTATTAACCAAGGAATTTACAAATCTCAGGTGCAAAAATGAAAAAATTAAAAAATGTTAAAACCCACAATCTCATTAAAATTTACTTCCTTCCACACACCACTCAAGGAATATCTTCAGAAATACACCTCTCCAGCTCTGTAACTTTATCATCTGTATTGCAAAGTCTGGTGTACCTAGATTCATGGAAGCGACTCACAACCCCATTTCCCTTTGAGGAGATCACTTTCACTGCCATGGAGAATAAGCCAGAATATCAGTAACCTCAGTCTATGAACACCGGAAGAGGAACTGATATCTGAACAGCAATTTTAGGCACATTCATGATTTCCAAATACTTCAAATTAGCTCTCAGCCCACAGTCACTGAAGGAGCAGGGATGTGAAAACAAGCTTCTGGCCCAGTGGAAATCATAACAAGTAAAAGCACTGTCTGTGTGCCTGGGAGCTGTCGATCTTTGCACGAGCTCCCTGTCACATAGCCAAGAGCACATATTGCCCTCGATGCTGGAATTAATGAGCCAGACTCCCTGTAGGTTCAAGGAGTAATAAATCTACAGCTGTAGATGCGAAGCCTGACACTTTCAAGGCAGCATCCCCTATGAGGTTGCTTAACCAGCTTTGCACTGCAGACTTGCTCTTCCACTTTGTTAAGCCTGCGCTCCTCTAGCCCATGAGGATTGCTGGGAGCTCTAACCCTTATCAGTGTGAATCCAGGCATGTATTATTCTTGCTTGGTAAGCAAAACAGGGAAGCTATTTTGTAGTTTTTGATTGCCACATCCTCACAGGAAATACCTACAGTGTTACAAATACTGAAGCTAGTAATGATTGATTGTCCATAGTAATAAAGCAAACTGCCAGGTTTTACATTTACACAAACTCAGAAAGGTACATATACACTGAATATAAGTTCCTAAAATATAAACTGAATGATTGGTCTCTGTATTTGTAACTAACACATGTAAGACAGCTGTAAGAAAAAAACCCACAGTGTTATACATCAGTTTGATGATAGTATTGTAAAAAGCTTAACTTTAATAAAATAATGTGCACTGGCAAATGTCTTCAATCAGTCTGCACCCTGGTAAGACACTCTTAATTTTTTTCTGGCTCCTAATGTAAGTTAGTTTAATCATGACATTCCCTCAACATGCACAAAAACTGTTAAATAATCCAGATGATAACAACTGTTGTATATATATAAAACATGATGTTAACTGTAAAACCTTTGTGGCTATCACTCAGAAAGAACCCTAAAATAACACAGGAACTATTTTAGTTTGGCACATCTATTTAACATTTTCAGGTATTCATAATACATCCCCTAAACACAGGGTTTCTCTTCAGTGGAACCTGAACACTTGGTTCATCCCCTAATACAATAATAATAATACATCCCCTAAACACTTGGTTTCAAATGGCCTTGAGAACTGTTAGAAGCTATGGTTTAAGATTACAAGAATAAATAAGTTCCAGGCTTGCATTTTCAGTTTCAAGCAAGGAACAAGTGTTATCCTGGATTAATAACTATAATAGCTAATGGGATATTTGGGTGCAGATCCTCCTTCAACACCACAGCTACAGGGTTGTGACAGCAGGCTGGTTAGAATAAGCAAGAGAGTGTGTTTCTAGATGCTGGGAAACACAGGAAGTTCACAGGCAGACTTATCTGATCCTTGTAAATCAAAAGCTTCCTTTTACCACAGCTTAGTCTTAAAACACTTAAAGGCATATCTGCTTTCCGAACAGTGCTGAGAAGTAGAGAATTGACAGACTTTAGACATTGTGCTCTTTTTGATTTTTTTTTTTTCTAAAAAGGAAAGTTCCATTTAAATCATATATTTACCTAAACAATCATAGAATGTAAGAAGTTTGAAGGGACCTCTAGAGATCAAGTCCATCCCCTCTGCCAAAATATTGATGTCCATGTGATGAACCAGCACAGAGAATAAGTTGCATAGACACCAGGCTTAAACCAGGGGATCACAGTGGCACCTGGCAGGAGCAAGCCAGGGCAGGATTGCTCTGTGCAGGCACTTGCACTCCTGTGGGCCGTAGGTCTCTGCCTTGAGGACATCCTGAGTGGCTACACATGCACAAAGAGTCTGGCACTGCACAGCTACCACCTGCACAGACACTCTGCACACAAATACCAACCCTGATCCTTCCAGGACACATAAAGTAGTCAGAATATACTAAACCCTTCCCAGAACACTTAGCAAGAGAGGAGGTTTATCAGGATCCAGGGCTTAGTGAAAGCAACCCTTACCTGGAAACCCAAGCAAGAAGCTGAGATGATACAATGTCTTTAGAAAGCTCAGATGGTGGATTGCAAAAATACAGGTTCACAGACAGTACCCACAGATGAGGTGGCACAATAGCTAGAAAATTATTTATGCGAGCCAAAGTTCGGGGACTTTTTCCAGACCATATTAGTTTGGAAATGCATTATGTGAATTTTAAATGTTTTTCCCAAACGCTGGACACTAAGTCCTATGCTAGTAGCTTTAGCTAATCTTGTGATTAGTCACACCCTGCAAGATGTTAGGCTGATCTTTGTTTATGCTTTCCTAGCTGTGATGCTAACCAGGGCACTGCTTTTGGGGAAGCAGATAGCAATATCCTGCTGAGATAGCTATAAACTGATGGCACATACAAAATGGCCAGTTTGTTATTGCATGATAAAGCCAGCACATTAAGTATGTACAAAGCTCCATTATTAAAACCAAACAGATTTAAGACCCTGAGACTCCTTGAAGTACTTCCCAGAAGTTTAAGGAACACCACAACTCCATCATTACTAAGACTTCCTTCTGGCAAAAGCCTCAACTCCCATCTATACTGTAACTACCTGCCTGACAGTCTAGTAACTAGGTCCTTGCACAAATTCCTCACTATGCCAGGGCTACTGTCACCCATGTTTTGTAATAGATGACGCAGCCTAGTAGAATTAAAAATAAGCAATGTTATGTCAAGTAGTAACACACAAGCCGAATATACACTGAGATTAATGCATTTTGTCAGTCATAAGTAGTAGTAGTGGAAAATTACTTGGTGCCAGTTTGTTGTCATTGGCTTATTTACAACCCCATTGGCACAGCTAACCCAAATATTAGGGAACAAAAAGACACACATGGGTAAGTGAAAAGAATTAACATTTCGGTTCTGATAAACAACAACAGTCAAAGCTCTAACCTTGCATTTCTGTGATTTGGCATGGTGAAGAATATCTTGATAATGCCTTGCATTTGCTGGTATAACATCTTGCAGTTTGGCTGTGGGCAGCAGCAGGGTTTTAAGAGTGTTCTCAGGATTTCCTTGGTCAATTGCTTCATTAATATGGCCAATTGCAATGATTCCTATGAAATGTAAAAATTATTAAAGACGTAGTTATCAAAGAATGATACAACTTACCCAATATCAGGTACCTACAAAGAAGTAACATGAAGAACAGAAAAATCAAGTAACAAGAAGCAGAGGCAGCAACAGCAGCTGATTATAATTTATTCTCAAATATTAATGTGAAGATATTAAGTGGTATGATTTTCCTTTCTGACACAGTTATTGATTCATCTGAATCTACCTTTTCATAAGAAAAATCAAATTTAGCCTTACCGAAAAAAAGGAAAACAGACTCGCCCGCTTTCAGCACTAGAGTATTTCCATGAAGCTTAAGGAAAGGTTGTGTGTCATGTCTAAATATTTTCATCTACATATTGGCTCACAGCTGTGAAAAGCTTATTTTCAGGTGATTTTAGACCTGAAACCTTGATTTGGACAAATATGTGACCTGCAGCTACAACATTATGTAGAAACAACTGAATTTCTTTAAATTTCACCTCAAATAAACAATCTGATAATGCTGATCTTATGAGAAATCACCTGATTGTTCAAGACTAGTGGAATTCAGGACTTCAGCCAGCAAGTAACATGGCCCAGTGTATTTAATAAAACAGCTAATTAATTTTCTTCAGGCAGATCTCAACACTGTAACTGATTCCCTCCTACTCCCTGACAGTGCTGAAATGTGCTGCTCAGGGTACTTTCCTCCGAAAGCCACATCAGAAAGGCACTAGCCAAGGGCTTCCTCATTACCTGTGAGGGGTGGCATCCCTGCCAGCCTCACCAAGTCTCTCCCAGACCCACCACAGCCATGGACCCATGCTTTCATAAGGCTTTGTGAATGTGGAATTTTTGTGGGATGCTACCAAAGAGAGACTGTGCAGACATTCAGGCTTGTTTATGGAAACAAAGGCCACTCTCCATCTCCTTTCTGCCCCAAATTCCTGATCAGAAGCCTGTGTCACTGAAATCAAGTACAGCTATTTCAGTGCTAAAAACTCTCTCAATACAAGACCACCTTCCTCAGGGCATGTTTCAACTCCTAGTGACTGTAGAGATTCAGACAAAAAAAGTGATTACATCAATCATGTAAACTAATCAGCATTTTACCCTGCTGGAAGACTAACATTTGTGAGCAAGCTCTGAGGTTCTGTGGCAACAACTTGACTAGATGTAGGAAGCAACAAGTCACTGAGTATTTCTGTAATATAAAGCTTCTCTTAATAGTCTCAAACAGTAGCATGTATGACACCGATGGCAGCTTGGGAAGGGCATATACACCGTGCATTATTGCCACCCTGGAAACAGCCTCCGCCTCACAAAGGCTCTCTATGGTTCATGCTGCTTCCCAAATGGAAAGCAGTCTGAGAGCTGCCCTTTCCTTGTTCCAGTAAGTCAGGCATAACTTGATAGCCTCAACTTTTAGATAAAAAAATCATTGTACTTCTATATTCAGTGTAGAAACTCAATCAATTTCTGAAGTCCAAATGACTAGCTATGACATTTACTATAACACCAACCTTTTAGGGCAATGCAGTTAGATTGTTTCAAAAATGAACTCTAAATCAATTTATATTCGGAAAAAATGGGTATAAGAAGCTACTATCAGAGAGAAAATTGTTACCTAAAAGGAAAGAAACACAGATAACTGCACTGCATTGCTTCATACTAACTCCCTTGTAAAAAACAGCGTCTTGGAAACCATTTAACATTAAAAAATTCTTTTCCACAAGACACTGACCATAATTGCTTTACACTTTCTGCAAAATACCCAAAGTGAGACCATCTAGTGAAAATACGAAAAGCTACAGCCAAGTGAGCAGAACTATGGCATTTCTGCAGAAGGCAGTCACCCTATACCTTTCAGCCAACCAAAATGTAACCAGGAATAATTCTAGAAAACATAAAGGCCAACAGGCATTCAAAATCATTTAATACTCTTCTCTCTTGTAGAGTGTCTGTACAAGGCCATTCAGCACAGAAATTTATGTACTAAGGACCAGACCATCATCTCAGCAGGTGATGTAGAGGAAGAATTACTTACTTTCATTTTCTTCTTGAATTTGCATATTAACCATGTCAATGCAGTTCTGGATATCATTCCAGCTTAAATAATCTTGGCCTTGAGAAGAAGCCTCTGACTTAATAGACAATAGTGTATCAGCATAACTATAAGAAGATATAAAATACATAAATGTATTTCATATACAAGATAAAGTGCCAGAAATAATTAGTCAGATGTATCATCCATTATTTAGTACGTAGTATTCTTTTCAGTTAATAAATTTCAAGTTGATCTTTTGCCAGAAATTATGCAGACATTCAAGCTGCTTTGCTGGGTCTATGCATGCCCAGGACCTTAGACAATAGCCCTTTACACTAATTCACAACACTTGCCTTGGCAATGCGGGATGATGGCATAAACTGGACATACTCTTTGCTGTATGGCTCTACAGATAAATTTGGGGGTAACCATGGTCAGCTTCTTGATACACTAAATCAAATACCAGAATTTCTGCCATAGCATCAGGCAGAAGCTTCTCCTGCTACCTCCATGCTCTGTCCATGTATACGATAACAGGTCATGGGCAGAAGGGAATAAAAACTGATGGTCCTCCCCCAACAACTCAAGGTTCCCCAAGCACAGGCTCTATCGTTTGTTTATACTCTTCTTAAAAGGATCACAGACCAACATGAGCTGGAAACCTTCATAATAGTATAAACTCATGTATACATACATTAAAAGTTCATGTTCCTGCATCAAGCATACAACCTTCACAATGTCAGATCAAATGTCTGTCTTCTATTTCCAGAAGTCTGATAAATTATTTTTTGCCAGAAAAAATACAGGAGAAAAAAAAATTTTTTTCTGCTCTAATATGCCCTTTCAGCATTCAGCAGCCTGCATTTAAGGCCTTCTCAAGATAGAAGCTATGCATAATTTCAATAGCTGCAAACAATGCTGAGGTCCATTATTTATTCTAGTTTGAAATTATATACATTCTTAAGGGATGAGTCCTGTTACTTGTTTTGTGAGATGGCAGTTCCCTATGTAAATTTTTAACTTGATAGGTACAAGAGAAGCTAGCAACTTCTGTTAGCCTTCCCCGCACAAGCACACTTTGCAGACCTATTTCATATTTCCCCTGAGTTCCCTCTTCTAGGTAACAAGTTCATTTTATCTGGTAGAAAGTCATTGAACACCATCTCCCTTTCTGAACTTCTTCTAGTTCTATTGTATTCAGTCTGGTATTGTGCAATCAAAGCTTCCTGCAATATTCAACATATAGTTGGTAGCACAGATTTACATGATGGCATAATAATAATTTTCTTTATTTTCTACTCCAACTACTTCCTAATGTTTGATTTGTATCAACTGGCAGTTTAATCTGAAGTTCAGGTCACAATAACACCAGGCAAAAATTATTCACCTGGACATATCTGGGCCCTTTTCTGTCTATTTACATCCATAGTTTCTCTTGCCCACAAACACTGCCTCACATTTGCAGATTAATTTTGTTCCACCTTAGGGAATTCTAAATCCTTTAACAAAAACACTGACCTCTTATTATTATCCTGACAACCACCGTTTCAGATTTGGAACACTGAGCAAGGGCTGCTCTCAGATGCATGACCCCTGGCAGCCTAGTAAAAATCCTCAGCCACAGCTGTTGCTTTTACCTAGTAATTCATTCGAGGCGCAAAGAGAGTCCCACCATCTATAACTACAAGCTGCTGCCCATGGCCCCATGCTCTCATCCATACACTGGGGGCACTAGGCAGATAAATCATAGATTACATAAAAACACAAAGGTAGCAGCACATACATGTGACAAGTTAAGCATGTGGTAATGTAAGCAGATGGCAGCTAAGTGAAGTCTGTAACTTAAATGTTGAACATGTACATGTATCACAACGTTGTATCCAGCTTTTTAGTAAAGCAGGACTGTGCTACTTTTTTGAGACATTTGCAATTTACAAGCAAAAGAGTTTGCTTTTTTTTTTTTTGCTTGGTTTAAGGGACCTCCTGGACCTTAAGGCATCAAACACTATCTCATTCCAAACATCTTCTGTTAATATTGCAGAGATGTTACTGATTAACAGTGTCCAGCTACAGCTAGTTCATTTTTTTACTGTCTACAAAAAAAATCTTATGAGATTTTAGTTTGTTTTCCAAGGATATTTTCCCTGCACCTCACACATTCTTTGCCCTCAAACATCTGAGGCTGTGATTGCTTATATTTATGGATTCATAACTAGAACAGGAATTGTCACATAATCCCTTATTAATTTATAGTATAGATGTTATCCCTTATTAATTTATAGTATAGATGTTATCTTGCAGCTCTTTCAGTTTCATAACCTCGACACAAGACAGCCCACCTAAAATGCCTACTTATCCTTCTGCAGAAGTTGCCAAGTCTTATCCAGACAAGACAAAATGAATCTTTACCGTTGAAAGTTTTCCTCTTCCAGATTATTGAAGCCAATGCATGGGTTTCTGAGATGATTCTTTATCTTTAGGATGTCCTTATTTTCCAAGGCCTGGTTTAGTAACACAACAGCTGACAACATTTCTAATGCAATAGACAGTTCATCATGTGCCAGGTAGTTCTGTAGGACAATAATTTACCACAGTCAGGAAGCTAAATAAGCAGTGTAATTAATTTGGGTCTATTAGGACTCTAGATACCACCAAGGAGATTGATTTTATTTAAAAAGCCTGACAAACTTCCTAGTCACAGGCATGTCAGATTAACACAATGCTGGTGGTAGAGCTTACTGGGTTTACTACACATCCCTTCAGCCTTTCGTTTTGCCCCACAATGCCATCTGTTCTGATATTATCCTCATAGCAGGGATCACTTTTCTACACTATATATAAAACAGTTAGTCCTCATTAAGAGCATGCAACAATTAAAAAGTGTCAGTTGATTTGTTGCAACACAAGAGCTCAGCCAGAGCAAAGTGTGTCAAGAAACAAATTTTATGATACACTATTGACTATTCAACCAAAACTGTTCATGCAATACTTAATACCGTGACAAGAGGATTAAGTCTGATTTTACACAACAACATGCTATATTTGTGATATTTTGTGGTTTGACTATATAACATCACCAAGCAGGTCATAAGCTTTTCACTCTTACCACAGCATTCTGTTGTTGGAGGTTGAACAGCTCAGTCTGATAAACAGCAGCAGCAAATGAGTGAATAACAGGCAGCTGTGCCTCCGGTCTCATCAGTGCAACGAGCGTTTTAATAGGATCACAGTTACGAATTGCAGTATTGATATTGTCAACTGCTATAAGTTCTAGAGAACAGCAGGGAAAGAAAAGCCTTTTAATTTTCATACGCCACTTTCTTTTTATGCCATGTAGATGACAATTAGGCTATTCCAAAGAATATCATTTTCTGTCATTTTTCTGCTGCACTGTTTCCTCCCTTAAGTCTTTGTCGGGACCTAGCTCAGCTAGCTGGAACAAGCCTGTTCTGCAACATAATTACATTTTTATTGTCCATTTCAGAAGACCTTGTAGAAATCAAACAAATATGTTGGGAGATAGGTATTTTCCATAGTTGAACTGAGGGAAAACCAGATGCTACAGCTTTTAGGATTTTCGCTGTATGCCATCACTCTTCACTTGTCCAACGGCATAGAAGACCAGTCCTCATATACACTGCATCTAGAAAGTATTTTCTTTTCTACAACTCAAATTTCAAATTAAACAGACCACCACAGAGGATTACATGCATAACCTTTTCCGGTACCTGAACAACTTGCCTGTTTTGCTTTTTGCTGAACTGACATCAGCAGAGGTTTGGATCCTCACAGAAAGATACTGAAAAACACTTCCCTTTTGGGCAGCTTGCAATAACCTTACACCAGCCCTTAGTTTAGACAAAACCACTGTAATTGCACATCTGGAGGAACCAACTCTGAAGAAACCCAGGCAGGACTCACCCAGGAACCTGATGTATAAGCCTTGAAGGTTAGAGTGCATTTGGCAAAGAATGATGGTTATGTAAATGTAATTTCCATCAGCAAAATAACCCTTATGTCCTTCACCCTAACACATGGCTTTTCTGCATACCATTGGCCAAGGGAATGTTTCTAGTCACCAGTGATTGATCAAGTCTGTACAAGACTTCTTGTACAGCAGACACCATCCACAGTTCATGAATACAGCAACACACAGATTTATTATAATACAAATACTTTGAAAACCTAAGTAACTAGGCCCACCTAAACAAGCCCTTGCTTGTCATTTTTATTTCTCTGTAACACGATCATATGGGGCCATGTTATTAAGTATTTTCTATTGGTTATTCCCAAGGTTAGAAAAATTAAATGCTTTCAAAGCTATGGTGTGCATGCTTTTTTAGAGAAAAGAGAAAAGAAGAAATCACTCAGAGTACACTAGTGGACTAGTCTATCTCTGTAGCTAATAACCAAGATACTGATTTCTAAATCAGGAATTAAGCATGCAGTTTGCAAAACATATTTTACATTGCTCCCATTCCATTAACAAAATCCAGTATTTTTCCTTTTAATATGTAATTTAAAAAACAAGTTTCTCTCCGTATCACTGTAACTGCTTTTCATATATCAAATATTTTCTCCTCATTTGCTTTCCCAAAGAGCAACACCTTTAGAGAAATCACTGTTTACCATGCCTAACTAATCTGAAACAGGCTAACATTTGAAGTATTAAGTCAAATTTATGACTTAAGATGACCTCATAGTACAACCTCTAAGTCCCATCACAAAAGCAATCAGCCTGGATTTAAAGCATTTGAAATAATACCAGAGACAAAACAGCCACTAAGCCATGCCCAGACATAGCATGAAATGACAGCAGTTTAACCAAAGCTGAACTTCCTAGCAAAGAAGTTTCCAGTCAAAAGCAGCAAAACAAACACTGCAAATTTAGATCCCCCTTAACTATATTTTTACAAAGTATAACTTGTGTCTTGTGGCATTCTAAATTTTTTTCCTTAGACTGATAAGATACACATGTCAAAGAACAAGAATAATTTTCCTCTGCAATACAAATTAAAATATTAAATATGTGATCATTCTATTTTATTTCCACAAGGATCAATTGGTTATGACTCCCAAATAAGGATTAATAATGCACTGACAGATATTTGTTCAAGCCATCAAACCATACATTGTCTTCAGTTTTAGCCAATCTGTTTACCAGTATCTCACAGTTATTCAAAGAAAGAAGTTCTAGCTACCTCAGATAAGAGTATATCCAGTGCAGCACAGATTGGTGACTTCGCAATTGTAGCACTGAGAACAGCTGCACTAATAAAATGCAATGCACATGGTTTCAGTTTGAGAAACCTTGTTTACATGCAAAAAAATATGGATTCAATTAATCAGCTTAACATAATTAAACAGTGAGGGTTGAAAAATAGTATTAAAACAGTTACTCACTAAGCTTGTGAGCCTCAGCTTCCACATTGACAACACTAACTTCTTTCTGTATTTCACTTTTGTCGAGCATATTTGGAACCCCTGCTATCTAACAGATCAGAAAAAAAATATTTAATTATGCTTTTAAGTTTGTTGGGAGATAAGGGATAAAACCCTTTGATGGAACACTAGTATTCAATTGTACTATCCCCTGTGCATCAAATACAGTGTCACACTAAACAAGGCATTAATCTCTTACTGAAAATTATGGATTTTCTTCATAAAGTCCAATTGACTCTCGCATTTGCTGTTAATGATTCAATATTACCTTTTGTTGTACTTAAGTTATAACTCATTTTCAAAGCAAATACAACCTTATGGGCTGCATGTTATCTCAAATTTCCTACTTACATTTTGGTAACTACTTAAAAGGGCTTCAAGCCCTTTAGAGCAAATGCATGTTGCCTATTACATCAAATATTCTAAAAACATTATACAAATTCTTTAAAAATTATGCTGAAGGCAGACTAAAGACAATCTCTCTCAAAATCAGCTAAAAAAATAAAAGCAAACTGTTGCATAATAGTGTTCCATTGAATTACCTGCATTTTCTGTTCTTTAGAATCACACAATTGCAATAGGTACCATGAGGAATTTTGTGGCAGAACTTCAAGTAGGGTCAGAGCAGGATTGTTCAAACCTGCCATCAATGCCACTTCATCTTGCTGGTCAATAGCCTCATTCACGTGGACTAAAGCTATGTGAACTGAAATGAAGATAATGCTTATAAACAGCAAATAACACTTTTGCAAAAAAAGTCCCTTGCTGTCAGCAGCTCGTTTTTGTAAAAGCCAGCAAAGTGGCAAAATTTATCCAGCAGAGGATTATCTATTTCAGGACCAATCCTACAAAGAAAGCCTATGTCTCTGTGTGTGGCCACATGGGAGAGTATTTCAGCCACAGATAACTAGATTATGAATGAATTTCAACTCTATATAGAAGAGGGGGTCAAAATTTACAGCATTGTGTGCACAAAAGGAACTTAAAAGTAAGGAAACAGAGCAGGCAACAAATTATTTGATTTTGAAGTGAGAAATCCTTACAGAAAAAAACCCACAAACACAGACATTAGCACCCCAAGAGATTAGTAGTGAAGGAGCAGCAAGAAAAAACTGTTGTAGACAGACATTAGTTTTTTCCGAATGCTTTATACATTTCCACAAAAATATTAGTTTGTTCATGTGGATTTAAGTCATGTTCAGCTAGAACCTGGGACATCATGTGTTATGTGCACACTTCCATATGGATCCAGAATGGCTTACTGTTTATCTTATTGATATTGCCTTGAATCTCAGCTTGTGTCAGCAGCTCCTCATAGACGTCTCTCTCTTCCTCAGAGATCGTGCCATTCTAAGAAAACAAAAATTGTTGCTAGTACACACAAAAACTTTGCAGAGAGAAAAGCAATTAGTGGGAGTCATTAAAATTTAATTAGCTGAAATATTTGCTTGATATATATGTAAAGGAATTTGTGGACAGCAGTGACTAAAGAAATTGGCACAGTGTGGTAACCGACCAATATTTAAAGCATTTTCTCCATCCTGTAAAATAGCCATGTAAATATAGTGCAGCATTTTTAACTATGGAAACCATTAAGCCTCATATAAAAATCAAAGCAATTTAACATCAGCTATCTGTGGCAGAGGTAATATTTTATGCTCCAAATAATATATCATTCTTTTTGCAACTTATTAAACAGAAAACTTGTTTGGTTTTTTTCTTCCTTTTTGTAAAGCAGTTTATAGAGGAAAAAACAATTTTTGGGGTTTTTTTTAAAGTTTTTCAGTGTTTTATACTTTATC
>JANHGL010022818.1:9434-20885 GCA_024611195.1 Ceyx melanurus | reverse complement strand
AGCACAAGAGGTTTAATGTCAACACAAGGAAGAATTTTTTCCCAGTGAGGGTGACAGAGCTCTGGAACAGGCTGCCCAGGGAGGTTGTAGAGTCTCCATCTCTGGACACTCTTTAGAGCCGCCTGGATCTGTTCCTGGGTGGCTTGGTCTATATGATCCTCCTCTGGCAGGGAAGTTGGACTAGATGATCTTTCAAGGTCCCTTTCAACCCCTAATATCTGTGAATATGTGAATCTGTGAATCTCTTAAACATCTCAGTGTTTAAATAAACTGCAAAACATTAGTAGCTGTCTGTCTGCATTCCAATAATTAATACATTAGAAGAAACCTTGAATAGCAGCAGTGACAAGAACATCAATCAGTCTGCCAATTCACTGATTTGGAAAAAAGAAATTTTATTTGGTTATTCTGGAGTCCTGGGTTCATTCTCTACTACTAAGTCATCAGGAAAAGCTTCAAAGGCTCAACTCAGAAACTACAGTCAATTTGCATTTGTTTTCAGAAGAAACAGTACTTGTTTCCAACAGGACCCTCATTATACTTTTACATCTGAGATTCAGACCAGTGCCCCATTATAACAAATGTGATACAGAAAGAGAAAAAATAATTTTAAAAAAAGCATAACCCAAAATATTCAGAGGAACATTTTCAGTGGCTTACCCACTATTGTGAGACGAGTTAAAATGTTTTCATCAAGTGTTATAAAACTAGACAAATGAGTATAATTTTTACACCCAAATGTTTAGATTACTGTTCTAATCAAAGTAAACGAAGCAAGTGTACCAAACAACAGAAGGTAAGCTAATCACAATTATAAATTTGTATGATTATACAGCTTAACCTGTACAAGGCTTAGAAATACAGATAATCTGAAGCCAAGTAAAAAGATTAAGCAATCTGCATACTATCTGTTTCTATCCCAATGTTTTTAAGATTGATTTTAAAATTTCTTGCAGTTGCCACAGGTAAAGTGAATCTTGCAAAGAAATTTGAAGGAAAATATAAAAAACCTTAAGGATCATCTCAGAGGACATTTTATGCATAAGTAACTGGAAAAGAAAGTTCAAGAATTGTAGGCAAATGACAATCCCATTGATGTTGGTAAATTGAAGGGGAAGAGGTTTATATAAAATTTATAAGAACAATTATGTGAAGGGCTGTAAAAGGCTTGGAGATAAAGTAAAATAAAATATTTTTTTGCATAGGTTACCAACCTAAGACAACCATTCATGGAAGGTAATGATACTATCATAACCGTCACAACTACATCATGAACATTGCAAACATTTGAAGCTTTTGACTAAGAATTCTTAGCTGAATAAATTAATGAACCACTGTGAATAGCACATCTTTTATTCCATCCCTTCTGAATGCAAAAGCAGATTATTGAAAGGCACAGTTCTTTAAAATTGCTTTTTTTCAGTCTGTTCACTCATCTATATTATATAGTATCCCTATTTTACTCTTGAAAAGTGATGTCACTAAGAGGTATGTGTCCAGTGGCAAAGACAAGAATGGTACAACTACCATGACTATTGATATGCAGATGCACCTAAATGTGATAATGTTATAATAAGAAAGAGCCTCGAATAGGCTTTCCAGAGAGGTTGTGAGTTTCCTTCTCTAGAGACTTTCAAAACCTACCTGGATATGTGTCTGTCTGCCCTTCCCTAGGTGTTCCTGCTCTGACAGGGGGGTTGAACTCCAGGAATCGTTATGAAGCAACAATAGTGCTTGAAGTACTAACTGAAATGGATTGATCTCAGCTTTCCTGGGAACGTTCTGTGTGCACATGCTTTAGCTGCCACATACCATAACTCTACAGCTCTGGGCTGCTGCCATAAAGATTGAAGAGACCAATTTGAAATTGAAACCCTCCTTGGTGACTCCAATCATGGGAGTGCAGCTGACATTAAAAATTAGCTCTACCACACCCCTACCCTGTGGAGTACCATTCAGTTTTGGTCTCCTTTTTGTCCTGTTCAGTATTTACAAAATGCTGCTAGGGAAAAAGTTCTCACCCACTTTTATCATGCAGGTGGCACTCTGTCTGCTTCTCCTAACACCCAATAACGTCATTGTCACCTAGCTTTCATATTGTGTGAGTGGATAAGCTAAAAATATCTTCTGGTGGAAGATACAAGAAGAACAGATGTAAACATGCTTTTCAAGAGGAAAAAAACAAACCCATACATTTGATGGATTTTGGTTTTCCTTGTATTATCCAGATAAACTCTACTAAAAGAGTATTACAGCTTCACTAAGTATATCTTGTCTCTCCACCATCATGCATATCCTACATACATTGATTCTTGTCTCAGCACAAAAGAAAATATGTTAGTTTCAGTTTCTTCACATTTCCCAGTTAATTATTTTTTTTAGCTGTTTTCAAATAGTTGGAATTATAAAGTTTAAAAGTGGATTAATGCTAACCTCATAAAATCTGGTTTTTTTCAGATGTACTTAGATGGAAAGATTTTTTTTAAAATATAGGTTCTTAAGTAGTCAGAGACTTTTGGCTAAACAGGCCAAAAGTTTTGGTTTTTTCCTCTTGAAAAAGCATGTTTACATCTGTTGTTCTTGTATCTTCCACCAAAACCCTATCAGTCAAACAAAGTACCATATTTGCTGGGAACTATCTTCATACCATCATATGCAAGGCTGTCAGAATATGGCAAGGAAGTAAGCTGCTGAGCTACCTGGTGCTGCTCTTTGTAGACTGCAGGAGTAGTCAAGAGTCTGGAGAGACAGTACAGGAGCTATAGCATTACATTCAATGCATTGAATATAAGTGCAAGAGAATAAACACATTTCTCAATCCAATGCTGATTAATTCAGAGTGGCTATACCAGCATAAAATTGTAGCCAGCACCTGGGGATTGCACAGTGGAAATAAGGTATATATTTAATCTTTTTGGTAAATACTAATACGTTCTGCAGGAAGAAATTGTGTGTTAGATCCACCTGTAGCCTCTTAATGACTCAGGTAAGGAAGATACCCTAGTTACAGCCGTACAAAGCTACTGCACTTGGAATTAGAGTTGATCATAATGTATATATCTGAGAGAAAAAACAGTGAACTGCCTGAGGGATTTCCTGTTTGCTAAAGGGATTCTTAAGATATATTTAGATCCCAAATCAGCCTGCAGAAGTGGTTGATAGGACATTCAGAAATAAGTCCTTCCATGTTGACAGATAAACAGGACACCACCATTAATCTGTGCTTTATTCATACCCATACTTAATAAATGTTACTTCAGACACCTACTGGTGTCACCATGAGCTGAAGTGAGCCACCATATTCCACATAGAATGTGGAAGGCACAACATAGCTGACATTTTAAAGCCAGATTTTTTTTTGCAGGTGGACCAGAGTTATAAACAGGCTTTTAATTTGAGCATGGCCAGTTGCACAGCTCCTAGTGTCAGAGCAGTGCTGTAGGCAGATCTCATGTGAAGCAGGCAGAGACTCGAACTCTTGTATGTTTCACAGCCAAACTACTACCCATTCTTCTGAGATTTTCTTTGAAATCTGCACCTACATTTGTTAAGGTATTACTAGGATATTTCCTAGAGCTTTCTAAGCCCTGGTAATGGAGATTGTTGTCTCATTACTTTTGTAACTTGGTATTTATACATTTCTTTGGTAAGAGGCATTTCCCAAAAATAGGCTTTACTTCAGTTAGTGTCAGACCTGATGAAGGCACATTTTTACAAAGTAGAGCCTCTGCTCTTGAATTCTTTACATTCTATATTTGATAAATATTTCCTTTAATCATTTGTGAGAGACAATTAATCTTTTCACAATATACCAAGCACATTTATGTTCCTGGTTAATCACACAAAAATACCCGGATTAAAATGCACAGCTTTCCATATTGGATTTACACATCTTCCCTACTGTGCTAACCCTAGTTAGAAGAGTAATTGTGTATAGTTTTAAAGATAGTCCAGAAACAATTATTTTTCTTTGTCTCTTTTCCATGGGAAGGCACTCCCTGTCTGCGTACTCCCCTTGCTTTCTAGAGAAACTAACATACCACACTCAAAGTGGGTGGTGCTCCACCTTGCAGTTGTTCCTGATCCATATTGGATTCCCTTATGGTTGACACCTTGTAGGAGACACTTGGGTCTTGTCAGCAATTGGATGGTGTAAAGCTACATTCACCATAACTGCTGTGTTGTCCAGTTTCTTCTGCACCCATTACAACCTAGTCTATTGATGTACTGTCTCCTGGGACACCTGCAACAACAGTCTTTTGTACTGCTATACTTCATTCTACAAATTGAGTGGTAAAACTAAATTATGCTTACAACATATTTGCAGTAGTTTTCTCTCTGGATTAGATTATCAGAATTCAGCTCAAAGATGGAGATTTAGTTTACACTAAAGTGTCCTAAATAAAACTAATGCTAAATTTCGTTGTTGTTGTTGACAGAGCACTTTCAGATGGCCTATTTAAATAAATAAATAAATAGAAATGTTGGAGTCTGCATGGATACATCCATCATTAATGATGTCTTAGTTTTATTTCTAATTAAATGCTTATTACTATCTAAGAAAATGGTAAGAAACCCAGAGGAGACCATGTCATTTATAATATTAAGACTGAAGGCACCCATGCTATCAACTACAATTCACTAATTCAGAAGCTTCTGCAGGTACTGTGTGAAATAAATGTTTTATACAATAGCAATCATTGATATACCTCTTGATGAAGGTTGTTAGGTATTATATTACACTTTCAGTTTTGTTTCTATCTCTGAAATGTCACTTAGGCCAAACAGTAGCTGGAAAAACTGAAGAAAAGAGGAGAATGGAAGGAGGGTAATTCCTTCAGTCTCAGAAGCATCATATATTTTCAGTGTTATTGGCTGCAGGAGCAGGCAGAGGGATGCAAACAAGGACAATGCATAACATGAGGCTTATCATCAGAGCTGTGCACAGAAGATCCTCTTGCATCTCCTCCAATGGAAGATATCTTGCACATCTCTATCACTTCTAAGCAGACACTACCATGAATACAAAATCTCTGTCATGACTGAGGAAAAAATAAAGCATTCATGTTACTGTAACCTGAGGGGAAGATTATGCCCTCTAAGTCTCCAGGAGAAAGAAAACCCCACAAAGCAAAGGATGCTGACAATTTCCCTCTGTTCTGAAATACGTGACATGAATTTCTCCGAACTCCTTGCCAATAAGTAACAATTAATTTCATTTGGAAAATTTGCTGCATTCTAAGGCTTTATTACTCATTCCAATGACATTGCTAGAGCAAATCCAGAATTCAAGAATGAGTGTAAGAACGGTGTTTATTTCTTTTTGTATGTGTAAAGATGAAATTAGTTACTTGGCATCTGAAATTTTCTTTTGAGGCTATTCCCCAAGCAGGGTTAATGAATATGACCATGTTTTCAGTCATAGAATCATATTTTAAGTTGGAAGAGACCCATAAGGATTAATAAATCCAAATTCCAGCTTCTAAAACTAAAACATTTGAGCAGGAACATCCTTGAACTCTAATAGGCTTGGTACTGTGACCAGTTCCCTGGGGAGCCTGTTCCACTGTCTCAGTTATGAACCTCTTCTATATGTCCAGTCTGAAATTCCCCTGACACAACTTCATTCCATTTCCTCATGTCTTACTGCTGGTCATCAGAGAGAGAAGATGAGATGCCACCCTTGAAGAAAATGTAGACTGTGATGAGGCCTCCCTCAGCCTTCTCGTCTCCAAGCTGAACAAAGCAACTCCTCTGTCACTCATTTAATTCTTGCCCTCAAGACCTTTCACCATCTTGATTGCCCTCTTCTGGACAAACAATGACATTTTGATGTCTGTCATGTATTAAGACGCCCAAAACTGCACACAAGACTCAAGTTGGGTCTATGTCATCACAATGTACAGTTGCCTTCCTTGACTTGCTATCCATGCTGTGCTTGATGCACCCCTGGACATGGTTGGCCCTTTTGGCTGCCAGCACACACTGTTGACTTCTATTCAACCTGCCATCAAGCCGAAGCCCCAGGTGTCATACCACAGGACTGCTCTCCAGACTGTAATTCCACAGCTGGCATGTATAACCAGGATTACCTTGTTGGTAGTGCAGAATACAGCTCTTGCTATTGTTCCATTTCATATAGCTGGTGAACTTGCAGCTCTCTAGTCTATCCAAATGTCTCTGCAAGGTCTCTTTATCCTTGAGGGAGTCCACAGATCCTCCTGATTTACTATAATCAGCAAATTCACTTAATACACATTATACTTTTTTTAAATTTTATTTTTCCAGATAATTTATAAAAACAATAAAGAGCACTGGCCCTAAAATCAAGCTCTCAGGAACCCCACTGAAGACTGACCACCAGCCTGATGTGACTGCATTGACTATGGTTCTTTCAGCCTGACCTATCAACCAATTGCTTGCCTAACATACTATGGACTTCTCTCTCTATATGCTGGACATTTTCTCTAGAGGATACTGTGAGAGACCGCATCAAAAGTTTTGCTAAAATCCAACAAATCCTCACCTACTGGCTTCTTCATTCAAGGGCACTAAGGTCTTACATCTATCATGGGCATTAAAAAAACCCAAACCACTACATTTCTTTTCCCCTGGAATTTTATGGAATTTTCTTGTTTTGAGAAATAATTAAATGGGAAATTATATACATGCCAGAACCACACATGTAGGAAGCAACTGTTTGTTTCAGCTGGGATATTTAGGTAGCAAAAACTACATTTAGATCTCTAAAGGTGCTATTGTATAGCTTTAGACACTTTGTGAGCCTCATCTTAGCCAAACAAAACTGAAACTTAATCAATTAGGTTGCAAAAGGTACTCATAGGAGATTTTATCCTCGAAATGCATACAACTAAAATAGAGTTTTCCATGGCTCAAACAGGCTGAATTGCCTTGATCAGCAGTGTAAAGAAACTTTCCTGCACTTTGCCATAAATCTCACTAGAATTACCACTATTTAAATTTCCATATGTTAGGATATTTCCAGATGTGCTACTATTCATAGCTCAGGAGCTGGTAAGTGGAATGACTAACACAGAAAAACAATAAAATTTGTAAAAACAACAGCTTACACTCATACAGATCTACTCAAGATCATTAATTCTGACAATATATTTTGCATATACAATATTAGTATTCATTACCTCTAGCTGTTCACATGTACTACATAAGGTAGACTCACAATAATATTTTGACTGTGCTCAAAGTCAGACTCCTCAAAAAAAAATCTCTAGATCCATGACTTGTTGGTGAGGACCTCACTCCACAGTATCATTCATAATATTATCCACAATCTGTTTCTCACAGATACATCTCAGTCAAATTCAGTTTTCATGTCAAAGAATGCAGAAGAATGATACTCAGAAAGAACAGTTAGGCTGTGCAGAATCCTCCAGTAGGCTGATTTTGTTGTTGTTGTTGTTGGGTGGCCAGATAATAATTTAACATTTTTTACACAATTAATGGCCCAGCAAATCCCCCGTAAAGCAATAAAATCCTTGTTTGTGAGTATGTCGTAAATACAAAACGAACTCTTTTTATTTCCCATGATACTTTTTCCCGGAATAACTTTTTCACTGGAAGCAAATGTGAACCAAATTCCAATTAACTTCCTCAAACAAGTAATTTAGCCAGTATCTGTGCATTTGTGTATAAAATATGTGTTCAGACACAAACTAAGTAATAGTAAGATTTTACTCACTGTCAGGATTTTCCCTGAGCTTGTAAACTTTTCTGCACCTTTGATGCATCTGGTATAGTCTCAGTTGCTGCAGCTGGTTGGGACTTCATTAAGATATAGAGATATTACCTATCTATCTATCTATCATCTATCTATCTATCTATCTATCTATCTATCTATCTATCTATCTATCTATCTATCTATAATCTATCTGTCTATCTATTTATTTTTTTATTTATTTATTTATTATTTTACTGTCACCAGGAATGGGTATATGGGTATCTCAGATCAGAATACTGGATTTCCCTACCTGCTTTCATTATGTGAACTGTGTTGATATAAAAAGCCCTTTTACTTCCACTCAGGTTCCTCTATCTTCAAAGGCAGCAATATCAGACAATACTAAAAAGTGGGTGAATTATGGAATGTTTATATACATGAAGTCATATTAAGGCTAACTGTCTTCCCAATACATAGTTTCTTTTTCAATTTCTGTCTCTCTAATCTTCCTATCTCTAAACTTCCTATAACTGTCTGTTTGTTTTTTCTTTCTTTTTTTTTTTTTTTTTCCCTTCATGATAGGAAAAGTTTATATTTTTTTTAATGGTTATTTAAAACAAATCCTTTCTTACAGAAAAAAAAAAAAGTCAGAAAAGGTTGATCATCCCTTCTTCAATCAGTTAGTATAATACAAAGCATGCACTTGGGAGATAGTAACAAAGAAACAGTGCACTTCTCCAAGTTTGTAGATGCACTTAATACAATGATAATGCCAATTTCAGTAAACTTTGAGACTATGGTTTTAAGATAGGCTCCTGGATCCCATTTTGATAAACCAAGCCCACTTTTACAGATGTAATTTCAAAATGTTGACTTTGAGCAACTGTGAGCTCTAAAATACAGAAGGAAAGGGACAATTAAAGCATTAAAAAAAAAAAAAAAGAAAGAAAAAAAAAGGGAAATAATACAAGATGCTTTTAATAGAATTTTAGTATTACTTCATCTTAAATTTCTGATTATTTTTGATTTTCAGGTAAGGTCTGATGACAGAGATATGAATTTTGCCTCTGCTTATGCAGTGGCAGTGTGGGACAAGTTGGTAACTGATAAAAGAAAATGTGTCAGAGAGTAAACAGCAGAGAATTACTGTGCTACTTGTGATTGCATAATATAAAAGCTTCTCTTGTAGAAAAATCATAGACAGGAATAATGCAGGCTAAATATCAGTGCTATGATTCAGAACTCTCCTGCCCAAGCTTCATTTTCAGTGTTTGGCAGCTCTGACAATCATTTTGGTAAGAAAAACTGCAGACTTCAGTTATCTTCAAATGCCTGACAGAGAAGAACACAGAGTAAATAATGGGCGTTATATCTATTTTTTGAATCAGTTATTCAGAATGCCCTTATTCTGCTTTCTGCTTGCAGGTCTTGATGAACGGAGCGCTCCTCAAAAGACTTAAGAAATCTGTTGCATAAAACCGAGAATTGATAAGCAGTTAGCTACTCCGGGATAAATATAATAAATATAACGTTCTTATTGAGAGCAGGCAAATTAACTCCAAATTCAAGTTACATGAATTATGTAGCATTAAAAATTATTTTAAAAGTCTGTATGTCAGCTATAAAGCCTTTGGCTAATATAGCTCAGTAAGTAGCCAACTGTTGTGGTCCAGCCATCCTTGGTTCTGCATTTCTGGGAAATTCATATGTGAGTTAGAACATGTTCTGTAATAACCTCTGTATCAAAGACATGAACTGGAATTTTGACAAATGATGTTAAAGACCTTTTTCTGTTTTGATACCTGTGGGGAACTAAATCACATTTATTTCATTAATATCAGTTACATATTTAAGGAAAAAGCTCTCTCAGTTATTACTTTGGGAATAGATTTTCAGCCTGTATTTTTTATCAGGATCCTTGTGCTGTGAAGGCAAATATTGAGTTTTATGAAGAGTTTATCATCTAAAAGAGAGGAGAAAAAAAAACCAAAACAAACAAAACAGAGCTAGGTATTGATTTTGGCATCTGAAAGGATGACAGCAATCTTGAAAAATCCTTGATGTATGAGTGAGTTGCGTACAGCATATGTGTCTGTACATGTTCCTTTCTGGTTCCCAGACTAATATCCTATAGATATTATCCAGGCAAGTCGCCGCACAGTGACTGGAGTCTTGGAGTAGGACTAATTACAGAACCATGCCTTTGCTTTACAGACTATCTCTTTGTTTTGTTCTGCTCTATGGAGAAGAGAAAGGACCATGATGTTAAATGACTGATAGTATTAAATACCAGCCATGACATTTAGGTAGATTGTGTTTTTTCCTTTGGATGTCAATCAGGTGAATAATTCTTAATGAAACTTAATTAAACTTTAATCCATTTGAAAGGAAGCTAACTGTTTTCATATGGAATAATTTAATGCATATAAATTTGTAACTTTTAAAAAACCTACATTTGATTTAGAAACGAGCCCATTTGTTAAGCATATTTTCCCTTTATTTCTATGCAAGGGCAGATGAAAGTATTAAGTATTTAGAGGTAGAAATCACCATGCTTAAGTAACTTTAAAGTCTAGTCATCCACTCAAAAGCAGATGTGGAAGAAACTGTATGTATAGCTGAATTACCAACTGAAGATGAGTTTTATTGCTGAAGAGGTGACAAACTGATGGCTGTACTTATGCAGCATAGTATTGGTAGGCTATCACTATGCATCAGTTCTGAAATACAACACATAAACTTATGAAGTCTACAAGATTTTGGGATCACAGAATATCAAGGGCTAGAAAGGAACTTGAAAGATTATCTAGTCCAACCCCCCTGCCTGAGCAGGATCACCTAGACCAGTTCACACAGGAATGCTTCAAGGTGGGTTTTGAATGTCTCCAGAGATGGAGACTCCACAACCTCCCTGGGCAGCCTGTTCCAGTGTCCTGTCATCCTCACAGTGAAAAAATTCCTTCTCATGTTTACATAAAACTTCCTATGCTTCCACTTTCAGCTTCCACCCATTTTCCCTTGTCCTGTCATTGGGCATCACTGAGGAGAGCATTTTTTTAGTTTTAAATAAAAGCATTATTTTTAATTTTGAAGATAATTTTTGTTTTAAAGATATCCTATGTAAAAACAGTGACAAGATAACCTTAATCTTCACACAGAATCACACAGAATGTTAGGGGTTGGAAGGGACCTAGAAGATCATCTAGTCCAACCCCCCTGCCACAGCAGTATCACCTAGACTAAGTCACTCAGGAACACATCCAGGCGGGTCTTGAGTGTCTCCAGAGATGGAGGCTCCACAACCTCCCTGGGCAGACTGTTCCAGAGCTCTGTCACGCTCACTGGGAAAAAGTTCTTCCTTTTGCTGTCCCCCGTCAGTCTCCTCCAGGCTAAAGAGCCTCAGCTCTCTCAACCTCTCCTCAGAAGGGAGATGCTCCACTCCCCTAATCATCTTGGTGGCCTGTGCTGGACTCTCTCCAGTAAATCTCTGTCTCTCCAGAACTGGGGTGTCCAAAACTGGACACAGTACTCGAGGTAGGGTCTCACCAGTGCAGAGTAGAGGGGGAAGAGAACCTCCCTTGACCTGCTGGCAACACTTCTCCTAATGCATTCTAGGATGCCATTGGCCTTCTTGGACAATGCAAGGGCACATTGTTGGTCCATGGTCATCCCCCAGTCCACCAGGACGCCCAGGTCTCTTTCTCCAGAGCTGCTCTCTAGTACATCAGCCCCCAGCCTGTACTGATACATGG
>JANHGL010022817.1:0-13145 GCA_024611195.1 Ceyx melanurus | reverse complement strand
TTTCCCTTTCCTTTTCTTTCTCTTTCCCTTTCCTTTTCTTTCTCTTTCCCTTTCCTTTTCTTTCTCTTTCCCTTTCCTTTTCTTTCTCTTTCCCTTTCCCTTTCGCTTTTCTTGCCTTTCCCTTTCTCTTTTCCTTTCCCTCTTTCTCTTTCCCTTTCCCTTTCTCTTTCCCTCTCTTAGTTCATTATCATATATATCATGTATATAGATTATATAAGATATATAATCACTTCTGAAAAACACATTGCTCAGTAAATTGGAAGCTGTTTAAGAAACAAAGATTTTAAAAGGCCTAATAGGTGCAAATTATCAATTGCTTTATACAAACCAAGATTGTTTAAATTCACTTAGTTGGAAGCAAATATGTTGTACTATTTTAACTCATAACTGTGGAAAGTGCTGATACAAGAGTATACTACTTGAACTTTTTAGCTAATATTTATACAAATACTCTCCATCCCAGAACATGGATTTTAGAAGTGAGAACAGGAAAATGAAGCACCATCTAATTTTCCCATTTCTTAATTGTTTTTAGTAAGCCTTCCCAGGCTTCAGCACCCCTGGATACTACTCCTTGTAATACTTGCAAACTGAGGGGTGAACACTGAAAAAGTTCATTTTCAGAAGTAAGGCAAAGTGTTCTCAATTTATTTTTATCTTTCCTTTTTTTTTTTTTTTAAATCCTTTCTGTTATGAAGAATCACCAGCTTCAGCCATTCTAAACAGTTGAGAGAACTAGCAGCAGTAAACCCATAGATGACAGCCCTGAAAAAATTGCAACTTGAAAATTTTTGATTTACAGAAATTTGTAATTTGTGTAACAGTCAAAGCAGTTTAAGGATAAGCTGATAATTGGACAAAGATTCAGAAATAACAGCAGTGCTCTCCTGAAAAGACCTGGTTCTCATGGTGAGCTGAGCACAGCAATCAAACCCTTCCCTGCAAGGTTAACTGGGAGTTGGGTGATGAAGCACAGAAGTCTTGTGACAGTTTCCATAGAGATCAGACTCCAGGGAACTGTGGGAGCATCATGGGCTCAGTACTGGGGTTGTAAACTGCTGCTGAATGGGAGAGACAGGAGGGGAGCTTCTGTTGCTTGGCTCTTAGGATTCAGAAAAAGCCTGAACAACCCCACCAACTGTGCAGTGTCATCTCAAATGGGAAATTTTCTTCTTCTTTTTTTTTTTTCCTTAATTGAGCAAAAGAATGAAGCTATGGTATAAATTTAATTGAAGAAGAAAAGCAAGCAGAAATCTCCAGTTAGCAGGAAGTATCAAGGGATTAAAATCCAAGAAACAGCTAATCTGAGCACAGAGGGGTACTGGGGCGAAATTAATTTGTCTTCAGGGAACGAAGAGAATAGTTAATTCACTTCCAAATAGCATTACATAATTAACTCAAGCTTCAGAAGCAGAGCTTGTGAGTGAGGCTTCTAGTTTGTAGATCAGATCTCTCTACAAATGGACGGGGGTTTGTTTTCCCTGATGCTTGAGAAATCCCACTTATAAGATGTACTCCCTTCCAGGAATTTGAAACAACTCCCAGATAGACACCAGCAGCATAAAGCTGCAGTCCCAGGATGAAGTGAGGCCTGAGATAAGAGGCAGGGTGGGTTTTGGCCACTGTTGCTGAGCAGGCAAGGTCTTGTGTTCAGAATGCTGGTGTGCTAGGAATGCTGCTCTGCAGAGGTGGCAGACAAAACATTCTCCTGAATAGTTATGTGCTAGCTCAGAGAAGCAGAGGTAGATCGAGGTATAGTCTCTGGCTAGGTTTCTGTAGCTGCCTTTTGATTTTGCAGAAGAAGCCACCACGTGAGAATGATCACAAGCAGATTAGTAGCAGCTCCTCTGGAAGTCTTTCTCCAAATGCTACTGCTCAGAGTCCTAAACACGAGTGGAAAATCATTGCTTCAGAAAAGACTTCAAGTGAGTAACTGGGGCAGGGTCTGTCTAAAAGCTGCACCTGGTACTGTGTACCTGCCACCTCCCACTCCCCTGGGTTTTCCTGCAGCTCTGTGAGGAATGCCAAGTGCTTTTTCTTTTTGCTGGTGCATGTCAAGTAACTTGCCCAGTAACCTGTGGGAGGTTTCTAAAGTAATGAATGCCAAACGGGGATCACTTATGCCTTGATTCTGTGTCTGTGGGGCCTTCCCAAATCCCACAGTATGTATAATTTACCCAGTCACTGCTAAGGAGATAAGAAGTCTCTAATTAACAGAGCACTTTGTTGCATGTGTGTTGAGGAGTCTTTAGGCTGCTGTCTCCTTTGAGCACTATAGAAATTTTCTAAGCCTCGTATTTTTCACCAACTAGGCTAACACTTGAAACCAGTAACCAGAAAAAAAAGTTCTCACACTTAAAAAGAGAGAAGCCAAATGGGAAGACCCTAGTTGGCACTCACTTAAAATGTCATTACATGGGTGGTGTCTCCTTTTCTCCCAATGACAGGTAACACCTACCTGTGTCTCGCTGTTCTGGATGGTGTGCTGTGTGTGATATTCCTGCACGGCCGCAACAGCCCTCAGAGCTCTCCCACCAGCACCCCACGACTCCTGAAGAGCCTGAGCTTTGAGCTGCAGCCAGATGACATCATTGAGAAGCCCATGTCTCCCATGCAGTACGCTCGCTCTGGGCTGGGCACAGCCGAGCTGAACGGCAAGCTCATCGCTGCAGGTAAGGGAGTGGCTTCTGACACCAACTGCTTGGGTCAGGGGTGAGCAACGATGGCTTCTTCACTCTGTGCACTTGAGCAGTCAGTGAGAGCAGCCCTGTGGAGAAGGAGTTGGGGGTGCCTGGGGGTGAAAAGATGGACCTGATCCAGCACCATGCACTCACCTCCCAGAAGCCAGTGGCACCATGGGCTGCATCCCCAGAAGCGTGGGCAGCAGGGGGAGGAAGGGGATTCTGCTCCCTGTGCTCTAGGGGTCTGGACAAGATGACCTTGAAAGGTGCCTTCCAACCACAAAACCATTCTGTGCTCCTAGGATTCTATACCATCAAAGCAACTGGTCTTTGGAAATGTGACATCATCTGTCCTTTTGCTTTCAGGTGGGTACAACCGAGAGGAGTGTTTGCGCACAGTGGAATGCTATGACCCGGAGAAGGACACCTGGACTTTCATCGCACCAATGAGGACCCCAAGAGCTCGGTTCCAGATGGCAGTGCTAATGGTGTGTGGTGGGTGGGGAGCAGGTGGACCGTGACAATTAGGTGAATGTAGATGGGGCCAAGAGGGCAAACTTAACAAATAAACAGTAAAAGAAGTTGCATAACTGTAGTGAGACAATCACTAAAACACTCATGGTGTGAACTGTTGTGTACTTAGGTGTGAGGCAGGTATTTGTTTTTTTCCCCTTCAGGGGCAGCTGTACGTTGTGGGTGGGTCAAACGGTCACTCGGATGACTTGAGCTGTGGAGAAATGTATGAGCCAGAAATAGACGACTGGACTCCTGTTCCAGAGCTGAGAACCAATCGCTGCAATGCAGGTAACACGGCCACGGAGGATCGGCTGCTGTTTTAAAACAACAGGTATCAATGTATTCATTTATTGGCTTACTTTCCTCTATATATTCTTTCCTGGATAAACAGGAGTATGTGCCCTGAATGGAAAACTGTACATTGTTGGTGGTTCGGATCCTTACGGCCAGAAGGGACTGAAGAACTGCGACGTGTTCGATCCTGTAACAAAATCCTGGACGAGCTGCGCTCCCCTCAATATCCGTAAGTTTGCCGTGTAGGCTGCGGGGGGAGGGGGGAAGGGGCAGTTGGAAAATCGCAGAGTTCAAGCCGAGTGGAACAGGAGAGCAGTCTCCATGTCAGCTGCTGCCAGTGCCCTGCTGGGCTCTAACTCCCGGCCTTTGGTTGCAGGGAGACACCAGTCGGCGGTGTGCGAGCTGGGGGGGTTTCTGTACATCATTGGAGGAGCCGAGTCCTGGAACTGCCTGAACAGCGTGGAGCGCTACAACCCGGAGAACAACACGTGGACCCTGATGGCGCCCATGAACGTGGCCCGGCGAGGGGCCGGAGTGGCCGTTCGCGATGGTAGGAACCCCGCTGCGGCAGCCCCAGGGCTCTCCTTAAGCTGTGGTGCATGTGGAATGCAAAGCTGGGCTCCTGAGGGTGGGAAGTGAGCTGTAAAAACCTGGCTGTGCTTGCAGTTGAATTGATAACTGCAAACCAAAAAAACCCAAAAAATCCCTCGTTTTGAGGCCTTCACTCCCACCTCTTGCTTTCTAAAACATCCCAAAGCAGCTTCTAGAACTGCATCTATGTGAATGTGGCCTTTGCACTTACTCTGAAATAATTGCCAGTCTGATGATCAAGAGGTCCAAAGCTGGTCAGTTCTGTAGCTTCCCCACAAGTGATGTGAAGGCCTGACCCAGGCTGCCCAGGGCATTGGTGGAGTCCCCATCCCTGGAGGGGTTTCAAAGCTGTGGAGATGTGGTGCTGAGGGACACGTTTTTGTGATGGGTTCACAGTTGGACTCGATGATCTTAAAGGTCTCTTCTAACCAAAATGAATCTATGATTTTGTTGTTGTTTTGGTTGGTTGTTTTTTTTTTTAACTCTTACAATTCTCTGACAGAAACCCTGAAGTTCCTTCATTTTGGCTTAGTTTGCCTCCTCCCTGTTATGGAGGCTGTGATGGGGACGCTGCTGTTGCTCAGCAGTGAAGCGTTCATCCCCTCGCAAAGTCATCCCTCCATCCATCCGTTTGTTTCCCTCTGCCAGGCAAGCTCTTTGTGGGTGGCGGCTTCGATGGCTCGCACGCGGTGAGCTGCGTGGAGATGTACGACCCCGCTCGGAACGAGTGGAAGATGATGGGAGGCATGACCACCCCGAGGAGCAACGCCGGCATCACCACGGTGGCCAACACCATTTACGCCGTCGGGGGCTTTGACGGCAACGAGTTCTTGAACACAGTAGAAGCCTACAACCCCGAGTCCAACGAGTGGAGCCCCTACACCAAAATCTACAAGTTCTAAGTGATTTCAATTCCCTTTTCAAACTAACAGGCTTAGTGATGTAATTGTGTTTTAGTCGAGGTACACATGTGAATAGGGTCGGGGAGGGCATAGACGTTGCCAACAGCAACACAGAGCTTTTGCATATTGCATATTAATGTGCTGTACATATTTGTTTTGGAAAGAATACCAAGATGAAGGGTTTTTTGTGTATTTTAGAACTTCTTGGGTTTTCTTTTGGGGGGGGGGAGGAGGGGGGTTGGTTTGTTTTTTAAAGATTTTTGAAGATAATGCAAGAGAAACTAGCCTGGGCATATCATTTCAGAAGCTTCCCCCAGTGTGTGTTTGTCACTTTACACATGAAATGACTTTCCCTGTAGGATGTGTTCTTGGGGCAGGAAGGTGGAAGGGTCACGGGGGATAGATTTTGTTGGTTTGTTGTTTTGGTTTTTTTTCATCAGGCCTTGTTTTCCTTCGGTAACTGGAACAATCTGTAACAAGAAGCCTTATTTAAATAGATATAATGGCTATTTTTTTTATTAAAAAGAAAAAGCTGACATGCCTGCCAATACCTTATCTTTTATGATTGCCTTTTTATAACAGTTTTTATATACTCAGCAGAGTATTTTATCTGTTGAAACGAAACTGGCAGATAAATGGTAACTGCAGCAAAAAAACAACCTTGGAGTTCATAGAGACCAAGTGGACAACTGATTGACCACTGCAGATGAGCTTTGGAGCTTCTGCCTCTGCTGTGATCTTGTACCTTGGTGTGCAACACGTGCGCTAGCGCTGAACGGAGTTTCTCAACATGACTCTTGGGACTTCCTCGGGTCAGGGGGAGGTTATTTTGGCTCCAGCTCCTTGGGCAGAGAGGCAGAGGGTGCTTTCTGTACAGCGGGTTTGTTACGCTGGGCGAGCTAACCTTTGTAAAACAAAAACTTCAGTGTGGGGCTTCTCTCATGGTTTTTAAACTCCTGCCAGTTGGCAGTGACACCATGTTCATCTGATTAGTAACTGTCCTGAGTTTATTTTTCTAATATTACAAGCTGAAAGTGTAATAGAACACAAATAACTTGATTTCCTCTGTGCTCATAGTACTATGGTTTAGTTCACTTTCTCTATTCATATGGATAAAACATTGGTTAGGATGCTGTGGTGTCTAATGTGTAGTGCTGCACATCTAACTCCTGGTGCCAAACCCAGCACTGGCTGCTTGCTGCTGATGCAAACACATTAAAGGTACCTTGTGGGAAATCCTTGCACCACAGGATTGTTGTCATGTGTCCTTGTGTTCTTTTCTTTAACGTCATGGTTTACAAACAGAAGTTTGGGATATCAGAGTCTGGTAGGAATTGAAAGGGACTAGGGGAGATCATCTCATCCAGCTCCACTAAGGTCATTCAGAGAAAGAGACTCCACCATCTCTCTGGGCAGCCTGGGCCAGGCTCTGACACCCTCACAGGAAAGAAGTTTTTCTTCCTGTTCAGATGGAACCCCCTGGGTTCCAGTTTGTGCCCACTGCCTCTGGTACTGGGCACCCCTGAAAGGAATCTTGCCCCCTGCCCTAAATACTGATGAGCATAAATGAGATCTTCTCTAGGCTGAACAGCCCCAGGGCTCTCAGCCTTTTCTCAGTACAGAGATGCTCCAATCCCCTCAGCATCTTTGCAGCATCCACTCAACTCTCTCCAGTAGTTCCTTGTCTCCCTGCAACAGAAGAGCCCAGAACTGGACAAGAGCCCATTGCTGGCTCATGCTCAACTTGGTCCTGGGAGTGCTGGGGCACTTCTCCATGGGGCTGCTTTCCAGCAGGTCAAACCTTGACCTGTACTGGTGCAGGACACCACACTTGCCCTTGTTGAACTTCATGATGTTCTAAAAATGGACATTTCAGTTGGATGTAGCTACAAGACAAAGGAAGTAGGATGTTTAACTGAGCCCTGGCTCTAGTAGCAGCAGAGAGGAGGTGAAGTGCTATGACTACCTCCCACAACTGGGTGTAAAGGTCTCTTTGGAGCGTGTGGCCAGCACCTGGCTCCTGTATAACCATTGCTGATATCTCCAGGAGGTTCACTGACTTCCAGGCTGCTCTCATGATCTGGTTACTAAAAGCTCTGTGCTAAGTGAAGCATGGCCCACCTGAGGAGAGAAGCAGCCCAAGTGAACTTGAACAAAAAACATGTCTTAACACCACAGCAAACAAACACCCAGTACTGTTGTGAGGCACTCTTATCTACTCATCTGGCCACAGTCCTCAGCATTAATCAAATAGCTGCAGGAAACAGCCACCAGTGATGGCACTAATTTCAGTCAGCACCACAATCTTCTTGTACTGCCAGTGCCTGATCCCAGCACTGGTGGCAGCTCTGGGCTACAGGCTATGGCACAGAACCCCGGCTGGTCCTGCTGTAGTGGGGCCTGAGCAGGTGACATGACCAGGAGAAACACTAGGCCAGAGAACTTTACTGATTGTTCCAAACTCTAAACTGGGTGCATTTGAAAAGGCAGAGTTGGCATGAGAAAATAAAAAGTAGTTCTGTGAACCTGTGTCAGCTGCATAGCCAAAGTAGGTGGGAGACAAGACAGCCCCATGTCATCATCCATAACTTGATTCAGCTTCTTGACTGATGAGACCCATATGAGCTCATTTGGGCATGAAAAGACTTAGTGCACAACTGAGGGATGACAACTTGGATGGAAACAGCCCTTAAAATCTCTAACAGTAACTACCTGCAGCCTTTCAAGTTTCTGGGGGCAAGAACCCCATTAAACTTGCATTTGCAATAACTGGGCAAAGTGAAAACAGAGCTGGTCCCAGAAACCGCAGCGTGGAAGGAACTGCCCTTTACTGGAACAATAAATTACCTTTTTTACAATAAAGATTTTTTACAAACACATCCAAAAGTTAATATCAAAATAAAAACTTGAGAATTTTGCCAGTCTTGTCTCTGTACAAATACACAGGAGAGGTAGCTTCGGAGACCACAGGCAGCGTTGAAGATGGCTTTTACAAACTTCCACAGGCTTCAGACAGCCTTGGAAAGCAACAAGGAGTACATTCAGAGAGAGATGTCACCTGGAGAGTGGGGCTGGGCCGAGTCATGGGGACATGACAATCCAGGGAGGAGGAATCTTCCTGCCCTGACAGAAGGATGAGGCTCTTGCCCAAGGAATGGAGCCACTGCAGCAAGCACAGGGGGGTATCTGACCAAAGGAAACCCAGCCTCTTCCTCAGAACAAGGGATCTGGGATAAACACACCCACAGGGGGTGCTTTTTGTCTTCCTTTTGCTAAAGATGCAGATCAATCCCCTGCCTTTCCCCTACCTACAACTTCGTTTCAAGCCTTACCTGGTTCACTATGCAGGACACATACATTGCATCTGCCTGCAGTCCTTCACGTCCACAGGGGCACAAGCATCACAGGTACCTGGTTCTGTGTCCAGCTGCTGCCCTTCCAGCCCTCTGGGTATCACAACAGATGCTGTTTTCTCCCTCATCACTTCTCAAGCATCAGCAAAACAACTGCCATAGGTGGGTTTTCCTCTACAGCCGTGCACAGGCTGGGCTCCTACCACAATGCTGGGAATTTAGAAGACCAACCCAGCTGTACCAGAGCAGCTGAATTCATCCTGAGACCCTCCCTCAGGACAGAAAATCCTATTGGCTTGGCATTCTTAGCTGAAATTCTGACATTTAATGTACATATGTAACTACTTATTCCTTCAACTCAAATATAAACCAGCACCGTTGAGACCAAAGGCAGCAGAGTTGGGGTCCTCGAGTATTTCACATGCCTCGGAAGAACTGGCTTGGACCAGGAAAGCTCAGGGGGTGAGCACTGCAGCTCCAAACCTTCTCCCAGGGGTCACAGCCAGCCCCTGTTCTCGGCCTCTGTGTGAACTGACGCGTGACACTGCTTCATAGTGTGTTCCAGCTGGGCCAGCTGGCAGCATCCAACCTCCAGCCGCTCCCTGGGAATGGGGAGACACACAGGTGAGCAGGACACCAATGCACACAGTGAACAGACAGGAACAATTCCATATATTCCTTTAAAACGAAATTCAGTGGTCTTCTAACACCGCTCTTGAATATATAACTTTATTCTAATCCCACACTTGAACCCTGTTGAAAGCAGCAAATACTCAGTGTCTCTGGAAGTCCAGACCCATTTTTATCTTAGAGCTGGCTCTTCATTACATGTTCACAGCTGTATAGAATCACAGACTGGTTTGGGTTGGAATGGACATTTCAAGATCATCCCATCCAACCCCCCTGCAGAGATATCTACAATCAGAGCAGGTTGCTCAGAGCCTTGGCCAACCTCACCTGGAATGGTTCCAGGGATGGGGCATCAACCACCTCTCTGGGTAACCTGGGCCAGGGTTCTAATTTTCTCTGCTGGTACAAAGACTCTCTCCCTCTCTGCCTAACTTTTGTCCCCTGACTTAGCATTCTGCACTTTCCAATTTGCAGAGGGCTTAGGAAATCAGAATCAACCCAGGCAAATAAAGGCTTTTCAGAATGATTTGTCTGCTTGGATTAAAATAACCGGCAATTGTCTTCATGGTCAGTGGAGCTGGGCTGCATAGCCTGGCAAGTTACAGCTAATCCAGAGCCATGGAGCAGCAATAGCAAAGAAAATATTTACCTGTCTTTTATTACTCACTTGGCTTTTATTTTTAAAAAAGGCATGATGGCACTTTAAAACCCACACAGAACAGGAATTTCCAAGTCCTCAATCACACCAACTCAGACAGAAAACTTTTATGAGCCAGAAACTTTAAGGTAAAGAACTGGAATGCCTGACACTCATTTTAGATACATATTTTCAAGGCCTTTAACTCAGCTGTATAACAGAACATTTATTTTCCTGTGACTGAACTCTAAAACCCCCCTAAACCAGAAACAAGTATTTGGAATTTTACATGTTTCTTTTTTTTTTTTTTCCTAACTGTGCTTACAAATGGCTCAGTAAGGTACAAAGGTTTATTTATGACTTTAATAACATCAGCCACGATTGCAGCACAGCAACTGCAGACATGGCTCAGTGCAGTCACTTGAACCACCTGGAGAAGTGCAGGGTTATTTCCTCTGCTGATGTGAGGTTAAGTTCTCACAGTAATGAGTTCTGTTACTAGAAACAACCCACAGAATTTCAGTTACAATCAGATTCATCCAAATGCAGTCCTGTGCTCTGCCCTACCTTACAGTGAGCACTGAGCTCCAGGGGCTCTGCCTGGGCTATGAAACCTGATCTGGGAAAGAGGGACCAACATCACACCTCAAACAGCTGATATCACTGTGTAGATGCTAATGGCTCCTCTCTAATTTCTAATTTCTGTCCTCTCCTATTCGGTTGGAATAGTAGGGCATTAAAAAAATAAAGATCAACTTCCCTATGCCCCTCCTCCAACTGTAATTTTTTTATTTATCCAAATGACTTCTCCATGGTACTTGGGTTAATAGAGCAGATGCCAAAGTGTTGCCTCAAACCCAGTCAGCAGCAGTCAGTAATTGCCTTACCGATACATCTCCTGTGAGACACACTCATAAAGTTCCTCAGCAGTGAATTTTATACTGTTATTTACCTAAAACAAAATGAAATAACACAGTTGTTTAGCCATTACTGTGTATTGATTAATATTACACAGCTGCTCTAACAGACGTGGTTCATGTGTTACCTGCCAGGCTCTCAGGTTGAGACAGTACATTAAAAAAAAGTCATATTAGGTATTATAAAATCAAATACTACTAATTAACAATCATGATTAGATATAACAGCAGTGATGGGTATCACTCCAGCTCTGTTTTCTAACAAATTCTCTGCAAACCTAAAAGACCTCAAATAATTCTTCCCCCTTTCTTACAGTCCTAGAGCAAATGAAGTAAGTTCTGATTTGCATTAATTCTAGAAATGTATGTACAGGCTCAAACCCCAGATCTATTTTCCTGCATAGGAGAGGGCTGCAAATCTGAAATAGATGATAAACTAACTGCAAAACATCTCTGTTCTGCTGCAAACATTCATTTCCATTTCTCCCAGCAGGAATTAGTGAACATTTTGTGAGCAGCTCATCATTTCAATTTATCTTTTTTCCTCCTAAACCGCAGCCAATGTTCTCCCCAGAACCTCCACACACAACAAACTCTCTTCTTAAAAGGACTTTGTTAGGGATGTTTTGGTGACTTCAGCTTCAAGGCTCTTTACTCTCAACGTCGAGTCTCTCACAACAAAGGAATGCTCAGAAAGCCACACAGCAACTCAAAATTCTGGCAGAGATTTGAATAACTTTGGTAGTTGCCAACTATAAATACATTTTTATGTCCAATACCTAATAAATAAGAGCAAATCCTCAACTTTCTATCTTAGTGGAAGCACAATGATGAAATTAAGCTCATAACCAGCTAATATGACCACTGGAAATAAAAAACTCTTAACTGAAGTGTATCTGGCAAAGCATTAGAGAAATCTTCATACCTCGTTGCTCACAAGGAAGTTATAGAGGGTCCAAATATCTTGGAAAGTACTGGTTGGGGTCAAAATTCTGAAAAAGAGAAAAGTTAGGGATTTTTAAAATGAGTCTAAAAGGTTACTATGCAAGAGTTAAAAATCCAGTTAGAAATGCTTCATGGGGAAAAAAAATAAAAGAATCCAATTACTTTCTTTAAACAAAAAGGAAATTCTGATGTTTGAAGAAGTTTCCCTTCCACCCCTCTACAAGAGTTACATGAGCCCATTATTTCTGTAAGGACTTTCTATGGAGGTTTTTCCTAATTAAAAATTCAACGGCTGTTTTTCTGAGCAATTCCTCTATCTAGACAGGAAGAAATGCAGCAATAATTAAAAGCCTTTTGTCTCACAGAAGCCAAGGCTGCTGCATTAACATGGAGCCACAGACCAGTGACAAGCAATGTAAAACTTTCCCACAGCAGCTAAAAGCTTTAACTCCCTCCCTCCAGTGTGTTCCAGTGTACGACTCAAACACTACAATTTTCACCCCGTTTGGGTTACTTCTAAAATGACCCAATTCCTACCAGATACTGAGGAGACAAAATGGGATTTGAAGCTGCAGAGAGGTGTTTTTATGAAGAATTTGGTGTTGTGGGAAAAGGTGGCCAGTTATTTAGTCACAACAGAGACATTTCAGCCTTCCCTCAAATGCTGGTCCCCGCGTTACAAGCGGAGGCAGCGCCTGCAGAAGGAAGCACCAGCTCTGGTTGCCTTCTCCACAAGGCTCCAAGTGAAAGCAAGGGAGTGGTGCTTGCAAAGAGGAATGATTCTGATTTATTTCAGTAGGCAGAATTCAGCTATAGCTTGGTGCAACTTCATTTGCATTCGCTAGGAAAACACAGAACCCTCAAACACTGCAATGTGCCCATTAAAATCCACACTAAAGCCCATGTAACACTCAATACAGAGGAAGAAATGCAGATTAAACTCTGCCTCCTCTAAAGTTTTAAGCATGTAAATAACAATTAAGAAAATAACTGGATTTGGGAAAAAAAAAAGTATATATAATTGAAAAAAAATCTTTTGGGAAAGCTCTATTTACTTTCCCATGGGAAAGTGCCCAAATTCTCCCCTCCCTCCCCTTGTGAACTGTAAGCCTTTATAAATGAATTAATTAGGAATTGAGGGGGGGAAAAAAAGATAAAGAAACCAAACACAAAAAAACACAAACAGAAAACTAAGAGAATAAGTGAAAAATCCCAGTTTAAAAAAAAGATGCTGTATTTTAGATGGGCTGGAAGAGCAATACACCACCAGATTTACTGTAACGAGTTGAGCCTGTTGCTGATTTCCACTGTGCTTGTACAGAGGAATGATCACTGCTCCAAAATCAGTCTCACATTCTTTCCTCCTTCATTAAGATGCACCTATTTTTTTTTTCCTTCCACTCAAACCACTTAACCTGCCAGCTAAAAGTCAGCAGGAGAAGCAAGGGGCTCGTTTTCCTCAAATCCCCCGAGCCTTCACACGCTGCCCCAGGCAGAGGCGATCGGCTCTGACAGCGTAAAACCCTGACAGAAAGTATTTGGCACCCCCTGGAAGGGCTGGGATCCTGGCAGCTCGGAGATTCCCCCTGCCCTGCTGCCAGCAGCCCCGTCTGCAGGGACAAGGCAGCAGCTCCAGCTCTCGGCAACAAAAACAAAAGAGGCGGCTGGAGGCTGGGAGC
>JANHGL010022816.1:0-11163 GCA_024611195.1 Ceyx melanurus | reverse complement strand
GGTGGCTGCCCCATCCCTGGCACCACCCCAGGGGAGGTTGGGGGGCTCTGAGCACCCTGCTCTGGGTGCAGATGCCCTGCTCCCTGCTGGGGGTGGCACAAGGTGACGTGGTCAGGTCCCTCCCCACCCAAAGCAGTCAGTGATTCAATGAAACCTCTCCCAGCTCAGCACAGCAAACCAGTGACTCCACAGCAACAACAAGTCCCACAAGCTGCAATCTCCAGAATTTTGCTGGAGCTTTTACAGACATCAGCTATGAAAGAGCAAACTTGGCAAGAGGTACCAGGGGTACCAAGAGTGCTCCAGACACACTCCAGCTGGCAGGAGGAGGGATGGTCAGGATTCCTGAAGTGCTGTGAGCAGGAGGGAACCTCCCAGGATGGCCCAGCTCTTCTCACACACACTGTGCTTCTGTCACTCCAGTTTTAGGATTCCTATCTGCCTCCAGATGCCTTCAGACAAAACAGATCCGAGGGAGACACTAAGACAACCCTCCCGTGCAATGTTTTCCTGGACAAGGTCCTGCCCTCCCCTGCAGCAGCAGGAGGAGCTGGGTGCTGCTGGATGCAGCCTCGTGTCAGCCCAGTGCCTCCTCACACACAAACCTGCTCAGGTCCAGGGGCGTTGTAGGTCACTGGAGAAAACCCACCCCGTGGTCTGAACCCTGGCAGGATGAATCCTCGTGGTGCTGCCCATCTCCAGCTCACCTTCAGCTGCCAACCAGCCCCTCTGCAGCCAAGCTGTGCTGGGCAAAGCCCCCCAGAGCTAAATGGCTAAAAAAGCCTGTGTGGGAATCCATTTGTCACGGGAAAGCAGGTGTCTGCCACTGCTGCAGGGACCCAGGCAGCACAGCCATCTGGTGCCCAGCTCAAGCAGAGGGAACACAGCTCCCCACAAAGGAGCAGTGCTGGTTTTTCAGGATAAAGAGCAGCAATGAGACAGTCTGTGCCAGAAATGACAGGTTACAAAGGGGAGAACACACCCCCTGCAGATCTCTGGAACTAAAGGAGCTGGGACTCGGGATGGGTGAGCCCAGGTACAAGCAGAGAGCCTTCAAAACACCCAGCTGCTGAGGAACAGGAGGCTTCTGACAGCCAGGCTCCAGTGGGACCCCCACCCCCAGCTGCTGGCATCAGAGCCCCTCAGAACAACAACCCTGGTGTCTCAGGAGGCTCTTAACAGGTTCTGTCCTTGCCAACTAGGAAGCAGCTCTGGGTCTCCAGCAGCAGGGGAGAGACCACTGGAGGAGGTGTGACAGGGTAGGAAGCAATCCAAAGAGGTGATGCAGTGCTCTGAAGAACGGATTTTTTTTCCCCCCAGAAGAACACAGTCACCTTGTCAGCCCCACCAGACCACAGCTGCTCTCCAAGGCTCAACGTTAGTGTTCAAACAGACCATTAGCTCCTGGAAAAATAGCTTCAAAAAGGCAAAGCTCCGTGATCTAGGGAAGGGACACCCATGGCCCTGGAGCAGCCTGATCCACCTCCATGTGATTTTGAGCCAGGGGTTAAACTGGAGACCTCCAGAGCTCTGCTCCAGTTGGAGTGACCCCCCAGGAGTGGGGATGCCCACACTGCACACAATTAATCACAGGTCTTCTGGAAGACAAGTCCCCTTATGATTAACTGTATTTCCTGGCCACAAGGAGAAGAAACCCTCCCCCCTCTCCTCAGAAAATTCCACATCTCTCTCCTCAGAAAATTCCACATCCCTCTCCTCAGAAAATTCCACATCCCTCTCCTCAGAAAACCCCACATGCCTCTCCTCAGAAAACCCATCATCCCTCTCCTCAGAAAACCCATCATCCCTCTCCTCAGAAAACCCCACATCCCTCTCCCCACCCCGTGACTTGCAGCCCAGAGCTGCCCATGCAATCATTGCACATCAGAGCAGCAGAGGGATGGTGGTTGGAGGGGATGTCTGGAGGTCACTCAGTCCAATCCCCCACTCAGATCACACCAGATGGCTCAGGGGGGGTTTCAATCATATTCTGAGTGTCTCCGAGGATGGAGATTCTCTCTCTTGGGGTTTCTCCTCCAGTATCTGATTAACCTCGTGGTAAAACCCAGAAAGCATTCTAATAAAATTCCACAATTTAAGATCCCTGGCACGGGATGTTTGACAGTGACACTGCAAACTGCTCCCAGCATCATCTGCTGCTTTCGCTCGATGACCCACATTCCTGGGCTGGAGAACAGAACCATTTTCCCTTGTTCACCATTCCCATGGCACTGATCACCTCATAGCCAGTGATCACAGCCACCTCCAAGCCCTCCGAGCTGCTTCTCCAAACCCTCTCTGCTTCAAGCTGGAGTCTCAGTGTCCCACACGACACCTCCAGCTCTGCCCACCCTCTCTGAGGGGGCACGGCGTGGGTGAGGGAGTGATGAAGTGGGAGAATTCCTTCTAGCTCGTTGTCTCTGAGCTCTCAGAGCTCTGTCTGGTGATAGAAAGCTGTGCAAAAGCATCCTCACGTCACCTCTACGAGGCAGCATCCTTGCACAGATGCCACCCTGCCAGGGCTGTGGCTGGCACGGGCCAGGCTGAGCTGCAGCCCCACGGGGAGCAAACGCAGCCCCTCGGGGGCTGAGGTCCCCTGGCCAGCAGGTCTGCTGAGACAGGGACACCTCCCACGACAGCAGGATGCTCAGAGCTCCACTGAACCCCACCCTGAATACACCCAGGGATGGAGAATCCACAGCCTCCCTGGGCACCCTGTGCCAGGGTCTCACCAGCCTCTAGTGCAGATGATCTCAAAAATCACACAGCACCTCACTCAAGAAGCAGCATTCCCCAAACCCCTTTGGCACAGCACAGGGAAGTGGTGAGGACCCCAGCTCACCTCTAAATCTAGATTTCTCCTTTCTGGTGCTGTGGCAAAGCTGGAGTGGAGGTGAGGGGGGCAGTGCCCACACCACACACCTCTGGCAGGCTTCTGAGAACAGTTTTTCTCCCTTTCTCCCCTTTACTGATGAGTTCAATGAGCCTTTCAGTGGGTGCCTGAGGCAGGATCCTCTCACCCCCCACCCAGCCCCCTCAGCAGGGTGTCAGCTCCTGCTGCATGGGTCTGTTTCACCTGCTGTGCCCCCAGGCTCTGATCCAGGCGGGCTCATTGATGCCCTTCAGGCTGGGAGGGCCTGGCAGCTGCAGGGCAGGACTCATCCCAGCTTCACAGAGAGGGATATCAGCAGGGCTAAGCTCAACTAAAGCATCACTCCATGAAACAGCCCCATAATTCTCGTAGGGATTATGGTCATCAGCTGAAAATCCATTAAGGGAAACAGATTAAGCAATAAGGCAATGACCATCTTTACTCTCCCTCTCGGCCGTAAACAACCCCTGCAACCACTCCACTGCTCTGGCCACAAACACCAGAGAGGCACGAGCTCACTCCTCCATCCATCCATCCATCCATCCATCCATCCATCCATCCATCCCTCCCTCCCTCCATCCACCCAGGAGCTGCTGCTGCATCACAAAAAGTCACCACCACCCAAAGCCGTTTTGTTTAAGGCTCTTAAGATAAATATTTGCACAAACAACAAATGTCATGTGAAGCATAAACCCAGCCCTCAGCTGCTCTGTCCCCTCCAGAAAAGGCCAAATCAAATGTCTCCTGCTTGACCCACATACTGGCCAGCTAAGCATTTTATCTGCAGGGAGCACAGCTCAATCAGTGGATGCATTTGCACTGGGCATCAAGAAACGAGGAATAAACCAGATGTGCTCCCTGCCTGGGTCCTGCAAACCTAAGTTGATTTGTTAAGACTTATTTTTTTTTTTACCCAGGAAGGGAAATCCTAAATCAGGACTCGTTTTCCTAGATCAGCCCAGAGCTCAGGGGGAAGCTCTCTGCTCTGGGGGTGGTGGGCACTGGAACATGATGCCCAGAGTGGCTCCATCACTGGGGACATTCAAGGTCAGGCTGGATGGGGCTCTGGGTGCAGATGTCCCTGCTCCCTGCAGGGGTTGGACCAGATGGGCTTGAGAGATCCCTCCCAACCCAAGGCATTCTTGGTGCTGTGATCCTCTAAACCATTTGCTGTGTTTACCAAGCGTGGCCTGAGCTGAAATCAAACAGCTCTTTAGAGTAGTTTCACTGTGCTAAAAATCTGATGCTGCTATAAAACATCCAACAAACCCAGGAACTCTTCCCTTTTCACTGATAACAGTGGAAGCACGTTCAGAAAAACAACAAAAAAGCTCCATTTTCTGTCAATGCCCCAGAGCAAGCAAAGCAGGAGAGACAAGAGCACCCCTCAGCCAGGATGAGACCCCAGCAGAGCCACAGCACTGGCTGAGCTGTCCAGAAGGGCTGCAGCTGGGAACAACAGCCAGGACCTGTGTCAGTCTGTCCTTTGCCAGTCTGTCTGTGTCAGTCTGTCCTGTGGCTGGGAACAATAGCCAGGACCTGTCAGTCTGTCCTGTAGCTGGGAACCTGTGTCAGTCTGTCCTGTGCCAGTCTGTCCTGTGCCAGTCTGTCCTGTGGCTGGGAACAACAGCCAGGACCTGTCAGTCTGTCCTGTGCCAGTCTGTCCTGTGTCAGTCTGTCCTGTGCCAGTCTGTCTGTGCCAGTGCCCAACGCTGACACCTCTGAGCAGTTCCAGGCAGCCACTCGAGCTCGGACACAAGTCATCTCAGGGTATTGTCAGCATCTGGAGACATAAAGCCCCTCTTCCATACCAGCAGGATCCTGCCTCTGAACACTCCAGCACAAAGACACTGCCAGCAGCCCAACCAGCCCAGCCCCAGCTCCTTGTCTGCCACCTGGTACCAACCACCAGCCACAGAGAAGCTGCTCTGGGGTCTTTCTTACCCCAGTATCAGCTGAGATGTCACCAGCCTTGGGCTTGAAGCAGGGCACTGTGTGCACCTGTATCTGTGAAGAGACACCCCTGGCACTCCCACCCCTCAGGTGCTGACACCCCCAGCAGCTCCAGCCTGCAGGAGCGTCCAGGGCTGAGTGTGCACGGCCACAAACAACACCCTGCATGGCCACAAACAACACCCTACAACCACCACACTGCATGGCCACAAACAACACTTGGCATGGCCACAAACACCCTGCCTGGCCACAAACACCACCCTGCACCAGTAGCCCCCCGCCAGCAGCACCTCACCCCACAGCTCCTGCACAGCAGCAGTGTCACCAGCCTCTGTGGGTCAGCAGCTGGGACTCCCCGGGCTCAAACCCCTGCCATGGGCAGGGTTTGGGATGTTAAACTGAATGTGCTGTTGTGCTGACCCCAACTCTCTGCCAGGAATAAATCTCTGCTGTCCAGTTCCTGTGCATTTCACCCTTAGAAACCCACAGAGGAGTAGCAGGTGCTGAGCAAACCCCTGAGCCTGGCTGGGCAGGACCAAGGGTGCCCACGCTGGCACAAGTTCTGAGAGATGCCACTCAAATACCCGGAATCAGCTCGGGCAATTCAGGAATTTTTAGGGTGAAAAAAATGATGGAAGTTATTTCCCCAACCCAGAATATTTTGGGTTGAAGGGACCTTTAAAGGCCACCCAGCCTAACCCCCAGGCAGCTGCTCAGTTCAGATCAGGCAGGGAACCAGAGGAGTCAGCAATCAGAAGGAAAAGCACATTTCCAGCAGATAAAACGTTGGCTGCTTGGGCCACGCTGCCTGGAGGGAGGCTGGCAAGGTGGGTGCCAAGCCTGAAGCAGGGGGAGTCGAGGAGGACAATTTGAGCTGTGAATGAAAAGCAAAGCACGGATTTAGAAGCAGCTCCATCCTTCCAGCCAAGGCTGCTGGCTGGGGGAAGTTACTCTGATGGAAACCGCCTCTCTCCCCGCTCAGAGGGAGGAAAAGCTCCTCACAGAAGGTCTGAAAGCACCACGGAACCAGCTGAGGAATTTCTGTCTTGTTTTCTCCCAAAAAATCCTCCCCACATGGCAGATCTATACAGCCAAGGAAACACTGAGCTGCATTCACTGCCACGTTTTATTTCAGGAGAGAATAAATCCGGAGTTCCTTTCTTACCAGAACAACCCACAGCTCGCCCGGGCAGCTGCTGATTTTGGAGAAGCAGGACAAAAAGGAGACACAATTCACTCGTATTCCTGCCCAGGACAGGCTGTGAGACGTCAGTTATGACCACGCCAGTTTGCACTCAGACCTACCAGCATTAAAATAAAGAATGTGAGCGTGCAAATGTGGCTCTAGATGCTTAAAAACCAGCCTGGCAGTGCCAACGAGCCATCTGCAGAGAGCAACCCAGCCAGGAGACTCGGAGCCTTCCCATCTCTCGGCAACCTTTACATCCCTGATGCTCAGCCCTGCTGGGGAAAAGGTATCAGCAGATCAGCCCAGCCACAGCTCCCGTGTTTTTCCGGTGTAAAGAGCTGTGTTTTGACACGGCTGCCTCTGGAGCTCGACAGAAGGTGCCAGCCCAGCCAGCCCTGCTCTCCTCACTGTCCAGAAGATGAACCTGTTGCTGGTTGGACTCGCTGCAAATACACTCTGGTGGCAGAGTGGAGGTCGGCAAACCCCAGAACCCCAAAAGCCTGGGATGTGACAGGTCTGAGCAGACACCCTGGAGGGGTTTCCAAGCCCCCCGTGGTGCTGAGGGACACGGGGCAGTGGTGCCCTGGCAGTGCTGGGGGTGGTTGGACAGGATCCTAAAGATCTCTTCCAACCCAAATGACTCTGAGTCTACACAACACAAAACTACTTCTTTTCCTGTTCTGTTTGTTGCCACAATCACTTTTCCTGGGTTTTAAGTCACCAAGGAGCCTGCTGACCCTGCTGTGTTTGAGCACAGGCAGCTGCACAGCCTATTTGCTCCAAGAAAACCCCTCTCCAGCACCCTCTCCGAGCAGAGCTGGCAGCAGGAGCTCCGGGGATGGGAGAGCTGATGCTCCCACCTGCCTGAGAGGAGCTGACATCCCTGCTCAGGCTCTGAAGGACCCAGGTCTGCAATCCCTGCCGTGCTGCCACCAGAACTGACACGGCTTCGTCTCACCCCTGCCAGAGACAATGACCATCTGCAGCCCAAGTGGACCGTGAGGACCGAGGCACCTCCAGGGGGATGGAAGAAGACAAGGAGCCACGCTGGCACCAGGGCTGCACTGCCCGGACCGCCTCACACCGATCTGTGTGCCAATCTGAATTGGAAGCACCTTAAGAGAAATTATTAAAGTAAAACGAATCAAAGCCAGAATCTGACTGCTGAAGGCAACAGCCAGAGCCCAGTGACCGACCATTGGGTGTCACTAACACACCACCAAGAGGAGTGTGCACCAGGGAGACAAACGGAGCCCACGGCTGGCACGGCGGGCGAGCCCGGCTCACCGACCCACCTCAGCTCTGCCTCTGCCCACCCCTCACACCAGGGCATGGCCATTTCTAGTGTTAGATCAGTCCTCTGGAGGCTCAACCAACCAGCTGGCTGCAAAAGGAGTCATCATATGAAAATATTCTCACACCACTCTTTTTATTCCCCAACAGACACATTTTTCCCCCTCTTCCATGCAAAGCTCTCAACACAGGTGACAGGCAAAGCACACAGACCATCCTGGGGACAAAAACCAGCAGGTTTCTTGCTGGCTGAAGCTGGCAAGAGGGACAGAGATGTTGTTCCAGGCTGGGGAACAAAGATGAGCTACTCCCCTCACAGATCTCAAACCCGGGAAGCCTGAGCTCATCCATCACAGCACCACTGAAACAACAAAACACCAGAGAACAAAACAAGCTGCTATTGAGAGCGGGCAATGGGGGAGGCTCCACTGCCACTGGGAAGGAGGGTACAGAAAGTAACGGGGAAATTCCACTTTGAATTCCAGCACTGGAACAGCCGGCAAGAGCTTAACCAATAAATCATCCCACCTATTGCCTCCCGCTGCCCCTTCCGAGGGAAATGCCAAAAAACTGAAGGGAAAAGCACCATCCTCGGATCTTTCAGCAAGGCTGGGAGGTTTTATCCCCGAGAACAAAGCAGGCTGCAGAGCAGCGGGGGGGTCTGTGCTCACAGGAGGGGAACTGGAGAGAATCCTGCGTGGGGACCCCCGGGGTGCTACAGAGCATCACAGCTACCGACAGGCTCAGGGTCCCAGCAGGTGCTGTGGAACCAGCTAAGTCTTTTTGTTCCATTTTTAAGCCTGTTCTCTCTCGTTTCCATCTATCCCAAACCACTCCCTGTGTTGAAGTGCCGGAGCCTGGACCGCGCGGGTCCTGTAGGCGCGCGAGCCGCCCACCCGCCGCCGGCAGCCTCGGGTGGCTCCTTCCCAGCTCCTGCTGCCGGCTCCCCGGGAAGGTAAAAACCAGCCACATACCCTCACGTGGTAACTCTCCTTGCTTGGGAGCCGGGGAGCTCTGCAGGGTGCTGCCCTCCATTCCCTTCCTTTCCAGCGGAGCGGCTTTGCCGGGGTCCACCTTGGCCGCGTCGGCGGTGCCATTTCTCTTCTCCTTCCTCGCCGCCTCCTCCTTCTCTTTGTCCTGGCTGCTGATCTCGGGGATCTGCTCCAGCTTGCTGTGGTACAAGCCCGGGCTGCCCAGCTCCTTCTTGCCCGAGCCGTTCCACTCCTCCCTCTTCTTGGCGGCCGGCTCCTCGGGCGGCAGCGGCTGGGGCTCCTTCGGCAGCGGGCTGGGCAGCCCCGCGTGGCTCCGCTCGGGTGCCGAGCCGCAGACAGATGTTTGCTCCTCTGACACGGTCATTGACCTCTTCATGGGGGCGGCCGGCTTCCTGGCCGTGGGGCTGGAGCACTGGGTCAGGCTGCTATTAGAAGAGAGCAGACCAGTGGCCACGTCTTCTCTAAGCACCGGCTCAGGGTATTTATCAGCCAGGTTAAGGGTTAGGGGCACCGACAAGTGAGAGCACTCTGACATTGCACGCCTCATCGCCTTCCTTTGGTGGGCAGCCCTGCTCAGGAAACCGCCGTCGTCGGCGCTGCCCAGCTTGTCCTCCAGCTCTTCCTCCATTTCCGTGCCGTTGGAGAAGGACCCGCTCCTGGAGTCATCTTGTGCAAGCTCCACGGTGGTCGTGGGGGGCTCCGGCTTCGGTGCCGGAGGGGAAGGGGACGACCCACCCTGCACGCAGGGGTCACGATAGCCGGGGGCTCCATCTTTTTTCACCGTCGCCTCTTTGGACCCCGAATCGTTAGGGGGGACCGGGTGGAAATTGGGATTCCAGACACTGATGTCCTGCTCCTTCATGTACTTGCCGGGCTCGCCCTCCGACACGGACAGACTGGGCAGGCTTGGCTCTGCCTGGCACTTGGTCTCCATCCCAGCCCTACCGGCTGCTTTCTCCTGGTCGGTGATGGCTTCATTTTTGGCTGAAGGCTTTTCAGCCCCTGCCTGCCCCAGGTGAAAATCTGTAGTTTTAGGGTTTGCAAAGTTCCCCTCTGCCGAAGGGAAGGTTTCAGAGATCAAAGACCAGCTCTCAAGGTGACCTGCAGCCGCCTGGTATTTTTTGCCTTGCACCTCAATTTCTCTTTTGTCTTTCGGAGCTATTTTTAGCTCTTTGTCTAGCTTTCCTTCAAAGAAGCAGAGCTTGTCCTCATCCGTGAAGCCAGCGCTCTTAACGAGCCCGTCCTTAATCGGTCCCCCCGAGTTCACGCTCAAGCCAATCTCGTTAAGCTTCCCCTCCGTCCTCTGCCACTCGAAGGCGGTTTTGCCGAAGTCCTTGGGGGACTCCATGCAGAGGAAGGCTTCCGAGAAGCTCTCCGTGGTCTGGCCTTTGCACAGCTGGCTGTACTCGGAGAGGGAGCCGGGCTGCTTGTTGGAGAGAGACATCCCCGAGCGCTCCGCGTCCTCCGGCGGCTGCGGCGGCTCCGAGCGAGCCGAGCTCGCAGGCTGCTGCTGACGACACACCATGCCCCCTGTATTCATGACAAAACTCCTTCCTCCCCACCCCCTTGCCTGCCGCACGCCTTCCTTCCCCGGCTCCAGGCGCCAGCTCAAAGACACACGACAGGTTTTCTCCTCTTGGAGCAAAGGAAGCCGAGCGAGAGGGACCCGTGGCTGAGGGAGATGCTGATCCCCGGCCGGGGGGCACAGCTCAGGAGCTGCTGCCAGCTCCCTTTTCCCAGCCAGACCCCGGGAAGTATTAAGAACCACTCCTGAGAACACCTAGGAGCTAAGGTCAGAGATCTGCCTCCCCTTAAACAGCACAAAGCAACCCCCCCCCCAGCCAGCCCAGCCCCGAGAGAACCAGGGCTTTGTTTTCAGAGAATGGGAATCTTTTCTGGAGTCACCAGGATCACAAGTGCTGCTGTGAGGAGGTTTTCACCACCCCCCAAACCACAGCACTCCCAGCAAACAGGCCAAGCTGGCAAGGATGAAAGGGGCCAAGCAGGAGAGGGTTTTAGTGCAACACCTTAAACTTCATTTTAAGTGTTTTGGGGTTTAATTTTAAACGTGAGTATATCTCACAACATCTTTGAGCTGTAGCTTCCCCGTGGCACTGAATTTCCACCCAGCACTTCTCCTTCTGTGCCATTCTGTCCCAAACCAGACTCGGCCTCTGCATCCAGCAGCTTGACCTGCTCCTCTGGGTTTGGAGGCTGCCTCTCCCTGGTCAAACGGGGAGTCCACCCGAGCAGCTGAGACTGCTTCTCCCCCAGACTGCAGACTCCTCTTTCTTCCCAAGTGCTGCTTCAGATTAATCCCTGACTAAGGCAAACTGCTGTCTTTGAACCCGGGTTAGGACTCTCTGCAGACACTGATACTCTCCAGCCAGGAGAAAAGGCTTGTCTTTCAAGCTGAAGCAGTTGCAAGGACTCCCTGCTATAGTTTAACTGAGAATAAATGTATTTTTACACCCGGGGACTGCAAGCTACGCGACGCCCCCTGAATTGAACCTGCTGCTGAGAAATGCTACAATCCACACATTCATCTGCTGGTGGTTCAGCTCTGGATTTAAGACACTGCTATATTTAAAAACAATGACTAAGGAACTGTAAGTTATAGGAATCTTTCACGACACCCTCTAATTAACCAGAATAGTTCCACCCACCAGCCTGGCTCCTCAAAAGGCCTCCACAGGCTTTCTGTACTTTACAATCTCCACAAGGTGCCTCTCTGGGGAGAATGAGACGTGGGCTCCAGGCTGCCCTTCCCCCTGGGAGCTGGGGACGATGGCCACAGGCACTTGTCACTCTGGGGGGAGCTTTTCTGCTCCCCAAAAGGCAGGCCCTGGGGTCCCCTGATCCCA
>JANHGL010022815.1:0-43325 GCA_024611195.1 Ceyx melanurus | reverse complement strand
CGGGGCCGCGCAATCCCAACAGCACGCTGGTGGACGAGCTGGAAGCCTCCTTCGAGGTGCGTGTGCCGGGGTGGGGGAGGCCGCAGGGGGGCGCTACCCCAACGCCTCCGGCTCCTCGCGGCCCTTTAACCTCGGCCCTTCTCTCTCGCAGGCCTGCTTCGCCTCGCTGGTGAGCCAGGACTACGTGAACGGCACGGACCAGGAGGAGATCCGCACAGGTGAGGCCCCAGGGAGTGGAGGAGTAATCTCCGTCGCCCCCACCTCACTGTCCGCCGGGCGCTGCAGCTCGATTCCTGCCTGAAACGCTGAGGGGCAGCCTGGGGTGGCAAATCTGTGGTGACTGCCCCTAAAACTGACTGCGAAGTTCTGCAGGTGTATTTGGGGCTGCACCGGGGGTTTATGTGCCTTGTGTGAAGCCAAAACGGTTTTTTCCAGGGCTTTTGGGTGGTGACTCTGGCACGACTCGTGGTTAATGTGCATTGAAATACACGGCTCAAAGGCGGGGAAGCTAATGGGGGGCGTTATGAAGCTGTTAGTAATAAAAGGTGGGAAAGGAAAAGCTGTATTGCTTGGTAGTGGTGCTTTAAGACTTGTGTGACAGGCACCTCCGTAATTAACACTGAACTGATCCAAACAAGAAGTTAGAAGTTTGCCCTTGACAGCTGCTGAGAAGTTGCATTTCCCTGAAAGGTTTTCAGGGCTTGACTCTCAAGTGTGGTTTTGAAAACAGTATAAGTGCTTTTGAAAACTCCTTTTTGGATATTGAGTCCTGTTCATATGCTGGAGTGGGACAGCTTTTATTATCAGAACAGTAGTGCATAATATATGAAAGCAGAATATTCTAAATATGTCCATATTTTAGAACCTTACATTGAACTGATTTCTTGGGCATGTAGTGAAATGTTCTCTTTGTTGAACCAAATTCCAAAAGTTGTCATTGTCAAAACCATAATAAATCTTGGGGAAAAAAAAAAAGAGTTGTCTTGCATTGTTAAAAGAAGCTCTGAAAGTTTGCAAAACAACATTTTATACAGAGACTTAATGAACTTCCTAGTTTTATAACTCATTTTAGTAAATCTGCAGATTTTATTTCTGTAAAGTACTGTGAGAGGTGTGCAGACAAATTCCATGATCAACTTGATAACATCTCTATCTGGAATGTGTTCTTTTCATTTTGTTACTTATGTCCAGGTGTTGATCAGTGCATCCAGAAGTTTCTGGACGTTGCAAGACAAACAGAATGTTTTTTTCTACAAAAAAGACTGCAGCTGTCAGTTCAGAAACCAGAGCAAGTCATTAAAGAGGTATGTTTGCATTCATTTACCTGTGTTGTGCTCGGAGATGGGTGTACCAGAGCAATTGATCACCTCACTGACATTCATCTGGGGCTTCTCAATGTGATGCTGTAACTTCAGTTGGTAGAACTTGATTGTTAATGTAGCTCTCGCCTGAAGAAGCTGGAAGTCTGTGGAGTACTGCAAGACAGGTGAGTTTTCTTGGAAGGAACAAACTAGTTAGTCAGACTGCTGGGAGCAATGATCTCTGAAAGGTGTGACCTAGGGGAATGGAACTAGTGCATTTCCAGAGCTTTCTCTCTGCTTCATGGGATGCCTCTTCCTTATCAGAATCCCCCCAGGATCAGCTTGAAAACTCAAGCTAAAGCTTCCACGTTCTTTCTGTGGGGTGGTTATTCTTATGCCCACTACTGAGTGATGCCCATTTCTCCATCTCCAGGATGTTTCAGAGCTGAGGAACGAGTTGCAGAGGAAAGAAGCTCTCATTCAGAAGCACTTGGGCAAACTGAGGCACTGGCAGCAGGTCCTGGAAGACATCAGTGTGCAGCACAAGAAGCCGACAGAGCTGCCGCAGGGTCCCCTGGCCTACCTGGAACAGGCATCTGCCAACATTCCAGCTCCCATGAAGCCAACGTGACCTTTGATCTTAGCAGGGGGGGGTTCTTCTTACTTTGGATGTTCTTTGTATAATATAATTTGTATTACAAATAGAAATCATGAAAACAAGAAAAATAATTAGCTGCTTTTTTTTGGCGTTTTTTTTTTTTTTTCAATTGGCAGAAACACAGATGGGTTTGATATTTCAGTGGGAAACAGGACACAGTGCTGTGCAGGATGTTCTTTGGAAGAAGAGTGTTTTCCAGAATGCATCCTGTTCTTTTCAGAAAGGGTGGCCCTAGCTCTCCCCTAACTCTTGGCTGGGCTGCTGGAAATGCTTGCAAAGATTACAGCTTGGTTTTACTGGAAGATTGTTTTGTGATCCAGTAATTATCCATAAGTACCATTGTAGAACCACCCTTACAATTTTCCATATCTAGGTAGTTCAAGGATGTAATTATTTTTTTAATTGTCCATCTCCAATGGTCTGCTTATGTCACAAAGGAGCATGGGGTGTGTGTGATGCAGGGCCCCAGTTACTGGTGCATTGTCAGGCTGGTGTCAAGGTGGGCAACATACCTACCCCAGAATAAAGACTATCTCTGGTGCACCTTGGGTCACCAGCCCTGTCCCCTGTGCAGAATCAGCTTCTGCTGGGCTATCTAAAAGTATCTAAAATAGGACTTTGGAGATGGAAGCAGCAAAGTAGTCCTCTTGTGTTATGAGGCACCAAACTTAATTTGTCCATAGAGTCAGGAAAGCCACTTTCTAGGCCACCTTTCTGGGGACAGAGTTAACTAATTACAATATTATAACCCTGGAAATGAGAGCTAGTAATTGTATATTGAACTTTCTAGTGTGCTTCAAAAGTTGGGGCAGAATGGACAGAAACCAACAAAAAACTCAGCCCTGTACATTTCTGATGCTCTGGCAGACACCAAGGCACTCCTCAGTGCTACTGTGCAACATTTTATTGCCTTCTTGATTATATGTATAAAAAGTGTCTCTGCCACATGTGATGCCACAGTCTCCATCCACAGTAAGCCATTTGTCTTGGAAAGAATACTGGATAGCTGGGATGAAAGTTTAGGCCTGTGGAAGCATTCTGCCCTCTCTGCCACCTTCTCAGCACCCAGGAGCTGCAGAGTCTGTTCCCTAGCAGTGCTCACAGCTGCTGGTGCAGGGCTGGCTGGGTGGCAGCAGCTGAACCCAAGGGGGGCCTCTTCACACACAGAGCATTTCTTAGCTAGCTGGGCCCTGCTTTATGAAAATGAGGATTAAATGGCACAGCTGCTGAACTATCCTGGCTTAGCCACCAGGCTGCTGGTTGCACAATTCCATGCCTCTCACTAGGTTTGCTGATTAATTACCCGAGGGTTCATTTCTTCAGGGGTCTTTCCAGTAATGCTTTAGCTGGTGTCACCTGTGCAGTGCAGATACACAGATCAAATGCACAGCTATGCGTCCCATACATTTGGGACTCTGAGTACATCAGACACCCTTCAGCACAACACAGCACTACTTTGCAAAGCATTGAAACCAATAATTTACAAGCAAGTTTTAATATTCATACATATTACCCTAATTTATCAGGCTGATACATGTATTGAAATGCAACAGGATATAATCTTGCAAGGCTGACTATACAAAACCATTGATCAAGCAAAGCAGAAGCTATTTCTAAACCAGCCTGCTGTAATAAACATGCTCTTGGAGGTGCACTGCATGCTGTACAGCTTAAAATAAGTTTAACAAAACCCTATTAAAAACTTTAAAATTGCATTAGTATATGCAGAAATTGTTTTAATCAGCTGATGAAGCAAATGTATAAACATACAGAACTCAGGGTTTATCAGACTGCCTATTTACTGTAACTGGAGTGGTACAGTCTCTTGATTAAAAAGTCTTCAGTGTCTTTGAATTTTGCTTTTTCTTCATTTTTTTACAGAGATTATGAAAAAAATGTCTTTTTATGAAACCCACATCTATAACTGGAGAGTTATTAGCTGTAAGACAGTTCCTATTTACTTGGAAATTAGTACTTTTTTTTTTTCCTAAATTAGTTATTGGAATCATTCCCTGAAAGAACAGCTTTCCTAGTAATTCTGAGAAATATAGAAAATAGTTTGCTTTAAAATGAAAAATATTTAGTAAACCATTCTTGATTCTGAGGGTCTTGCTTTGGGTCATCTTTGGCTTGTGGTGGTTCATTGCTGTGTGTCCTGTGCAAACAAATAAGAATCAGCATCACAATCCTACAACTATTGAATAATTTTTTTTTTTTCCTGGAAAAACTCCTGTGCATGGATCTGTGCTCACAGGAACTGGATGAGGCAAAAAAGTGCCAGTTGCAATTTCTAGCAGGATCTGCACCACTAGTCAGGTAACTGGACTAACATCACTGGTAGTAACACAAAGGAAAACAAAGTTTATTTTCCATTCATAGTGAAATACTTGCAACTCCTCTCTCTTTTTGCACCAGGAGGGGCTGCAAGCCCAGGCACTGCTGGGCAGTGACCAAAGGCTACTTCTGCAGCAACGTTCTGGCTTTGCCTGCAGAGAATGGAACACGTGGCCTTCACTGCAGGGCCCAGCCTTGTGCCACTGTTTATTTCCAAAGCACTGAGGCATTTGACTTGCCCACAGGATTCTGAATCCAATTGGTTTCTCATCTTACAAGTCATGGCAGCATGGACAAATACCTGGTGGCAGCAGCGCTGTCTGGGGGCTGTGTAGGCGCAGATCCCGCCTGGGAGCAGCTGGGACTCTGGTCCAAGCTGGTGGATTTGGTTATTTGAGGAGAGCTTCTTCTTGATCTCAAGTCACAGCTCAACAAGCTCTTGGCGTAGGAGGCTAAATTGGGGACACTGACAACACGACTGGGAGCCTCAACTGGTTTCTTCTGCTGCTTTTTATTGTAACAGAAAACTTCATTACTCACGCATGGTTTTTCACATTTCATACAATAAAACTGCAACAGTATCTCATTCCCAGGTATCTTTGAAGAGCCAAAAATGAAGATTCCCATAATTTTCCATAGGCATCAAAAATACTCATGCTGCACTGTGAGGATGCATGAATTAGATTAAATTAAAGCAAGTTGTGTATTTGACCTTGAGATTTTAGTTACATCAAAGCCAATAGCTTTGCAGAGCTCATTTAGGTGCTTTACACCAATTTAACCTCCCTTCTTTCCATGACTATTGACAGACTGTATCATTGAGAGGGGCTGGAATGCCAAAGGGCCAAATCCTGAGCTGTCCAAACACAATGTATAGTTTTCCTTGATGCATGCAGTATCCCCAGTAGCAACTCCCAACTCTTGAAGCAATGGCTGTGCTTATCCCAGTGGAAGACTGGAGTATTTGTATTATTTGGAGTTCTAGTATTTTATATTTGCTTAACCATGTTATTCATGTGCATATGAACTTCTACTGAATGTATGTTCTACTCAGCACCTGACTGTAGATTGGCTTACTGAAAGAATTCTACTGAATAACATTACCATAAAAACTTACTAGGATCTTTACTGTCCTGATTATCTGTATGAGTCAAACAGCAATAAAACATTATTTGCAATTTTAATTGCATTGCTCATCTTACCTTTGTGAAAGGAGTCAAGCATCCTGCATTGGGGTTGAAAGAAAATGATCTATTCCTGTGGGATTCAGTGTTGGTTAAGAGGGAAGGCTGACATTTTCTTCCTTCCTAAGGGGAAAGCAAACAATGTGTATGGAAACATGTATTTGTTGGGACTTGGTATGGAAGCATGTATCTGTCAAAGTAGGCCAGCACAGAATCAGTCAGAAGCAATGTGTGAATCACTGAATAGAGCCTTATAACAAAATCTATACATACATGTAAAAGGAAATCTTACCACCAGCTGCTTGATAATCTCTTCTCTCTCACTTAATTTGTCTTGCAGACAGCTTATAAGGTGTGTATCTTCAGATCTGGACTCCCACTTTCTTGACTTATCTTCTAATTCTTTAAGTCTGTACCAAAGAAAATGCAGATTGGAAAAAAAAAAAAAATCCTCAGAGAAGGTTCAAGGGATACCTGGGCTCTGCTCTGCCCTGTCCTAAATTCCAAGTCTAAAATACAGGGACACAGTTGGGCCTTTCTGATAAAGCAGCATTTTTTTAAATGGATTAATGTAGGTATAGAATATTGTGGAGTTCCAAAATAAATTGCCAGCAGGGTTAACCCACACCACCTGTCCAGTGAATAATCCAGTCCCTGGTGTAAAATACTGATGCACTTTCACATCACATTGCTAGTCTGATTTCCTAAATAAATAATAAAAAAAAAAAAACACAAAAAAACCCCAAATAATAATAAAAATAATAATAAAAAACCCCTCTGTCATTATCTATGCATGGCTGTATTACTCCATTTGTTCTCTTTTCTGACCCAACAATTTTAGAATCCACAGGCTAATTCCAACCATAATTGATAGAGGCTTCAAAACTACTAAAATCCTGTAACTCTCATGAAAAGAGAGGCCTGGATTTCCATGCTACTTTAGTGAACAGTCTAAGTCACAAGTGTAGTGCTAGTTCAGCTCTTTAAATACCTAAATCAGAGCAAAATATGGAAATGAGAACTTAAACCTTTTTAGAGATGGTGTGGGAACATACATTTGATTGACCCATAAGAAAACAAGTCATTATTTAATCAGCCAGGTTCATGAAATTTGCTGCTTGAGAAACTGCTCTGAAGTTCACTTGCCATACTGAGAAATGTGTTACAGAATACAAGTGGGATTGTTTTGGTAAGGTTAACATATTTGAGAGGATCCCCCTCCCCCCATCTTATACTTAATTTAGTATATCTCAGAGTGTAGTTTAGAAGATAAATCTTAACATCTGACTGGTTTGAGACCTGCTAATGTGCAGGTAGGTCCCTCTTCCAAGCCTATGTTGCACAGTAAGAGGAAAGGACAAGGGATATAAATAATTCCAGGGATTACTTCTGACAGGCCTCTCCTGCACAGTCTGAAGCAGCCCACAACTCCTTAACTCCACAGGGGGCTGCAAATTGCATTTATTTACATTTATTTAGTTGGAGGGGGCTGTCCTGGGAAATTTACAAGGGAGTGAGAATGAGCAAGAGCTTAACCTCAAAGATTCTGTTCTGCTGAACAAAATAAAGTGTTAAGATGATGCATCAAAGTCTCTGCCATCATCTGTGAAAAAGATTATTTTACAGTTCATAACATTGCAAAATTGTGAGTGCAGGTTTTAATTTATCATTGTAAAAGTGTATGTATGGTGCTTCACATTAAACAATATTCAGTTTAGTACAACAGAGCTGTGTCTTCCTGCATTTGCAAAGGAAATATCCTACCTATGACTAATAAAGAAATGATACATATTAAGAACAATAATTTAAAACAGAACTCATTGCCATATGAGTCAGGGTGCATTGAAATGACTTACTCAGTTTCTAAGGAGAAAAGCTTTGCTCGAAGATGTGCCCAAGTGCTGCTGAACTCAGACAACATGTTTTCCATTTCCTTCCGGTGATCTTGTTTCAGAATCTCCATTGCTTTTTTATGCTTGATATTGAGGTCTTCTATCAGTAGCCTTTCATTGGTATTAAAATATGTCTGAATTCTTAGGTTTCAAGACTAGTTCATTACCATTGATCAAAGCATGCAAGTTTGAGGTCTTTTACTGAGTGCAAAGTTAGTTAACTGGGTGCAGCTCTGGGCTTCTGCTTACTGATTCCACACTTCAGTTGCAATCTGAAGCAGAACCAAACTAACACTGGGGAAGAGGAGAATTATTTGGAGACTTTCATCTTGCAGGAAATGGAGATTCTAGTCTAGTCTAGTCTAGTCTAGTCTAGTCTAGTCTATTCATGTTATTGATATTCAATCTATGACTAGTTTGTACATCAATCTTAATGGTCAAACATGACAATAAAGTACCATAGGAACTCACTTGTAGTAACCAAAGTTAATGTGAAACTTCTGGTATTTCAACGTGAGTCTCTGATGCTATATTTTACCACAACATGGCACCAGAAATGTTTAGGATGCCTACCAGCATCCTAAATATATGTATTTTTTTTTAAGTGAAGGTAAGAAATGTTCTAACAATATCTCTAACAAAACATTTGTCTTTAGCAGAAAATGTATTTTTAAAGCTACTGCTATTTGTAACACCATCAACCGAAAACTGAAAAATCCCTAACATTTTCTCAAGCCTAGCCATAACATTGCTGTGTGATTCCAACTCAAAAAACAATAGACATCTATTGAAGAATCATTGTTAGCTTATTGCTTTTGTTTGCTAACACTTTGTTAAACCTTCAAGGAAGTTTTTTATTAACTCAATGCAGAGTTTGTGTTCTGTTACTTACTGATAAAGAGAGACATCAAACTTGGGTGATTAACAATTGTCATTTTCACAAGAGACATTAATTTTTTGTTTGGTTTTTAGTGTAGTTCTAAGAAACTTTCAATTGTTTCTGAAATACTTCAGAAAAGGCCAGAAGGCCCACAAAAGTTTTCTGCCCTTGAAATTAGAGCAGAGCCATGGCAGAGATTGACTTGGAACTTCTCACAAAATAAAGAGCACAAAAGTGAAAATGGGAGCAGAATCCCCGAAATGAATCTTCAGGGGTACAATAAAAGCTGTCCTTCTGAATAGCCATTCTGGTTCTTACTCTCTTTTCCCATAAAAAAAAATCCAACAACTTTTTCTGCCCCCATCCTAGTCCTTGTAAAACCTTTCTGTACTGTGGGGGTAACTCACACAAATCAAGAGCAAGTAAAGGGAATTATTACTTCAAGCAGATTAATGGTTTCACTTACTTGGCAACAGTAGGAGTAGTAGTTTTAAATAATTAGTTATAAAAAACTGGCACATGCAATAACAAGCAACTATCAGCTTTCAAATCAGAAACAACTAGATAGGATAAGACAAGGTCACTATTGTTAAAGTAACAGTAAACCTGTTATTTATATGCACTCACCAATTTAACTATTCCCCTACCCAAATTACTTGCCCTGCAAAAGCAAAACAAGAGCTACAAGTTAATGTTCCAGATCTTCATTGGGTTAATTCGGAGCAGCCTGTATGAGGTGCCCAGCACCATTTGAGCTCTTTGGTTGTACCTTCTGTTGAGGTATTTCTCCTTACATAATTTCCATTAATGCTTCCTTCTCAAGTGCTTCTGTAGTAGAGCTACACCATCTATCCCCTGTAAACATCACCCTCTAGCCCAGCAGCTTTAGCATTTGAGGCCTTTTAGACATCATCACTGACATGTGAATAATTCTTCTGTTTGTAAACAGAGCGTCTGAATTCCATCAAGGTAGCTGGAAGGCACTGATGAAACTCTCTGGTTTGCAATTCTTTCTGTTGATTTTGCTTCAAAAGCTTGAAAGTAAAGTTACTTTCAAGCAATTCTCCCAAGAGTGCAAAGGAAAGAGAAAAAAAGTTTCTCTCATTCTTTATAAGTCTACTGACTGGTTGACAGCAACAGAATTACTGTGGCCACTCTGACAGTCTGCCAAGAGACACTATACCCCTTGAGTGCTTTTCTCTAGGCTATATAGGACATCATTTTAAAGACTTCTTTAGGAGTGTACTTTTGCAAAATGCTATGCAGGTTGGGTAGTTCAGGGCATGCCCTGTGCTCCATTGCAGCAATGGACTGAAAGGTGCCCATGCACCAGATTCCAGAATCCCATGCAAAGAGCACGTGCCAAGTATGATCAGCCAGAAATACCAAAGGATTCAACAGCCACACAAATGCACTGGACAGTCAGTGAACCCAGTCCTGCCTCTCACATAAAAGGTGAGTCTTGTACTTTTTCTGTACACAAGTGGGAAGATTACTGTACTGCAATACAACGTGCTCTGAGCCTCTGGCTACACGAAGAGGATGTGGTCCTCCTCCTAGAAAGCTAGCCCAGACTACCAGTCAGCTTGCCCTTCCCATGCCATGACAGAATAGCAGAGCTCCAGGTTCCCATCATCCTGGAGGCACTACCAGTCTCTGCCTTAGCCCCATCATGCAAGACTGGCTGCCACAGCCAAAGCACAGCCTCAGAGTGCACATGGCATTCACACATTCCCTTCAGAGTCTTAACAACCCATTGGTTTCAGCTACAGAGAGTATGTATAAAAACCTGATATTTATTCTCAGTGACTTCATTTTTTTTATGGCTCTTGGGATTTGTTTATGTCTTCCAGAGCCTTTCAAATGCTGATGTTACACAGATTTTCTCATATCGCTTCTGTGGGGCTACACTGGACATATTTCTCTGACATGCAATAAACTGGTAGTTCAACTGCTTTTGCTGTGGCTGGAGAGAAATGTAAGATGACCTACTGCTTTGAAAACCAACTAATCTCTAAAATTATACTTTAGAAAGGAGAGAATTTGACATCACATTTAGAACACTTCTGCTGCTGGCATTATTACTGGCTCTCTAGATAACACTGTCAAGCGTGAATTTAAGACAAACCTTCTGTGGTGTTTCTCCCTGTCCTGAAGCTGTGCAGCTTCTTGCTTCTGTGACTCTAATTCAGCACTGAGAAGCTCCATCGTGTCCTTCAAAAGTAGATTCTCTTTCTTGAGTTCAGAAATTTCAATCTGACATTTTTCCAGTTCATCATGAAGAGATCTGATCTGGTTCTGGCTACTTCCTTCCTAAGAAAAAGGTCACATTTAGTTATTCACAGCCCCTTATTATTTAACATGAAGATCTCACTAGAATTGTGTGCATTGAATTTTTGTAAAGTGATTTTTCTATTCTATGTGCAATTCTATGTGCAAGACAAAATCTATTATAAGAACTTCCTGAACATGTTTTATAGTCTAAATTATTTTATAATTTAAAATAAAATTTATTTTATTGTAACATTTATTTATCCACTTGTATTGTAGATTCTGGTCTTTAAAAAAAGCCTGCCCACAGGGAGAGGATGATAAACAATGCTCGCATTTTAGAGTGGAAAATAAGAGAAAGAAACCTATTGCATTTCTGTAAGAGACTGTACACTTTTATTACCTCTGAAGACAGAAATTTTATACTATTCTTTTGCAAAACACAGCATGGCAACAAAGTAGGAAGTGATTCTTGCCTGTTGCTTCTTCACTGTCCTCACACTCCTCAACTCCATTTGGAGTTCTTCTAGTTGTTTCTTGAGATTTGTGCACAGTGTCTGTTGCTCAGAGAGTTCCATCCTTAGGGATCCTAGTAACAAGCAGACAATCACTAAGGCAGTCAGAGGCCAGCTGGAGGGGGAAGGAAGATGATGTACAGACAATGTACATGAAACCATGAATACATTACATTTTGTTTTGTTCCTCATCTCCTTTCCTATTGAGTAGCATGGGCTCCTATCCCTGGAGAAGTAACTCAGTTGAGCAGCAGTAAGAAGATAGTTACAACAGCAACAATTCAATATCAAAATCAGAGAGCTAATTCTGTGGCAGTTGTTTTGGACATTAAATCACCACAACTGCCTCTTCTAACCTTGAACTTTACTGGAGCACCCCTGTTAAGTCCACTGGTGTTTTTATAGTGGGCAGACTGAGGAGAGCTCAGTCTCAGCCTGTATTAAAGTAAATTTATGTAAGCAGATCTGTCATATACTGCAACTTTTATGTATATTGGGTACAAGTTTTGGGATGGATCAAGTACAAGCAGAAAGAATTTTTCCTCTATATATTGTCTTCCTACAACTTTTCTTGAAGAACAGAATTTATCTTTTGAACATACAAGCTTTAGAAAACAACAAAACTTTGCAGAAAATTTGACTTACTAAAAACAAACAAAGCAAACAAGAAGATATTCCATTTTGTACTTAAAGTACTTCCAAATTGTTATTTCTTGCATTAAAAAACAATTTACAGATGAGTCTTAATAACTTGAGTTCAAACCCAATGATATTATAGGTTCCTTTAAAACAGTGTTCTAGGAAGTTTTGGGAACTTTTAAACTGACTAAACAATGCACATGAAGCAACTGATCTCCACTGCCTAACTCAACAGAACAGACTTGAACCACATAAAATAATTCTCCAAATCATAGAATAAAAAGAGGAAATCCATATACACTAACTACAGTATTCCAATTTCCTACATCTGACATGTACTCCAGATTACTCCCCCAGCAATATTCTGCTGCTGACAGTCGAGAGCCAGGTTAACAATATTGAGGTTGCATTGCTGACATTGCAAGGTATGGAAAGAGAGATTCAGAAAGACCTGAGTTTGCAGAAGGTGGTAAAGAAAATGGATGGGAGGAAAGACAGTGCTTCTCAGCACATAACCAAGCAGTAAGAGCTATGTGTGACATAAGACATTATACCTAGCAACAGGGTTTGCTGCTTCTGTATCTGCTCAAGTTCATCATGTAATTCTTTCTTTGCTTTCTCCTCCAAGGTTTGTATTTCCAGTCTATGAGACTGATGTTGGATCTTGAAAGTCTCATTAAATTCCTTTTTCAAACGTTCTTCCGCCTCCTGTAAGCAAAAGCCCCCCCCCCCAAAATAAAGTAGTTGGAGCCGATTTATCACCTTGTTGTTTTACTTGTTATGCCAGGATGAATGCGATCTTTCAGTGTAACTGTAGAACTTTTATTTTCATCATGACTTTACATGACACTTCATCAACAAAAGAATAAAAATGAGCTGCAACTAAAAAAGAAAACTTAACAGGGCCAAGAAAAATTAGCAAGATTTCATCTATTTGTTATACATCATGAAAAAACAACATAATCTTTGCACTACTTGGCAATAGATGTTTTATTATTCAACAAAAAAAGACCCCCAGATTTGACCTGTATGTCATTACTTATCACAGCCTGTCACACAGAGGCTTCTATCTTCCCTTTTATGGGCCTTGGCTAAAAATTCCATTGTCATTAGAAGAGCTGTCGATACTCCCTATCACTCTGTAGTGGCTCTGCAAGCAAACTCCTATCCTCAGTTCCTTTTTTTACCAGCTTCCTGCTTCCCTCAGCTGGTTTTGTTGAAGCTAGGATTTTGTTTTGAATACATAAACACGATTCTAAATTCTGCTTAGAATGGTTCTAAGTATGTATGTTTTATACGCAGGTTTTCCCTAAGGTGTATGATACCAACAGTGTCATCTGAACTCCATGTCACAATTACACAGATTTTTTTTTCTCAAAAAGCAACCTTCTTTAGAATCTCAATATAGTGCATCAACATCTTTTCACTGAAATAAATCCACTTGAACCTTTAAAAGCTTTTCACTTACAGAATTGCTTTCTTGAAGGCATCTAAGGCAATACACATCATTATACATGTCTTATACTTCTTTAAAAGTATTTATTTATAAATTAATTATGTGTGAAAAATAATAAAACTGAGTCCTGTTAATAATATGCTTAGGAATTCCCTTGTATCTTTGAACTAAGAGCACAGCTAGAGGAGCTGTGCAGCCTAACTGTAGAGGGTAGGCTACATTATTTTATGAAACTGTTTAAATCACATTGTGGTCTAATTTCAAATGTTAAATCTAAAAACAAAACAAACAAACAAAAAAACCCAAATACAAAAACACCAACCTGAAAATAATGAGGTTTCAAATTCACAGATTAATTCATTATGTGCAACAACTTCAACCCATCATTAAGATAACTGAGTTTTGATAAATGGCTCTAGATAATATTGCTTATCCTACAAATAAGACCTTTTTTTATATATACTAGTATGTCATAAACTGACCTTGAGTTCCTGATTTTTGCTTTTCTCCAACATTTTTAAGACTTTCTGATGTGATGCCTCCAGCTGCTGTTTAACATTCTCATTTTCTTTGATGGTGTTTTGAAGATCCTGCAAAAGCTTCTCTTTTTCTTTGTTGGACTGTAGATTATGTTTCTTTAGTAACTCCTTGAAATGAGTTGCTTGCTGTTCTAATACTTGCTTCAGCTGATCCACCTTCCAGAAAAGTAAGTCAGCAGGATAGGATTAATGGCTGCATTCACAGTGGAGAGGAATGATGTAAATTTGAGTACATTTGATGAACTTACATTGGTCTATGGAAAACAGCAAGATGCTGGTTTCATGTAAGGAACCCTTTTTTCAGTGAGGAAGGACATGCTTTTTGCATGTTCTGTCTGTTGCACATCAGGTACTTTTCATAAATGACTTCTTTTCAAATCGACCCCCCCTCATACATACAATCCATTGTTCAACCTGCACAGCAATTATGGCACAAAGCAGAAGGCCTAAGGCTGTGCTTGTTGTCATCCTGGAGTTACAACACTGCACAGTCCATTTAGATTGTATTAGAAACAAAGGAAAGAAGAATTGTGTGCATCATGCTTCAATTTGCATTATTTTCTGCCCTCCCTTAATTGCTAAACACAGCAGACATGTCTATAGAGTAACAAAAAAATATCCCTTTAAGAGAAAAACTTGGTGGGGGAGGGAGAAGTGGTCTGTTCTCTTTCCTATTTGCTAGATTTTCTAAACTTCCAGCAAAAATTTGTATTTGCCTTTCGTAAATTTGCCATTCCTAACATCAGGGCTGGGAAAATCTGAAACCCTGCCTCCTGCATAGAAGGAATATGCATAATTAGTAAGGCAAATTCACATTTTTTCTGCTTCATCTGACTTCCAAGTCTGCTTTTTTGCTCTGCCATGCCTCCTGCAAGACCTTTATGCCTCTTTCCTTTTCTTTTAGGACACGTGTGAAAGAGAATGGTCTGTTTTCCATTTTTTATATACTTGTGCTTTCCAGTCTCAGAGAAACAGAATTCAAACTTTGAAAGGAAGACATTGGCTTCCCTAGAATTTCATGTGACTTTACTCAAATTATGTTACACACATCTGCAAATAGGATAGAACATAAGCTGTCACTCCATCCAATTCTTTACACTAATATACAATATTTCTCTCTTCAGTGTTGCCTTCCTTTTTTTTTTTTTTCCATTTCCCAGTTAGTTAGTTGGGGAAGCTCTGCAGCTTTAACTAGCTGAACAGCTGCTTGTAACTTCAATTGCAACCCTTGTGGTCCTTTCTGATGCAGCACCACAAAAGCTGGTCTTATAGACCCTGCTAAACTATTTTCAAATTCCAGGGGTATTTTAGCACTCACCCTTATGACAGATGATTCTGCCTCCCACTGTCTTCCAAGTAAAGAAAAATTAGCAACTGTTACTAAAAGATGACACATAATTTTTTAAATATTTCAAAAGTCTTTCAAGTTTCATTCTTTTCTACCCATAATAACTGTCCTTCTCCTGGGAAGGATGGCTTGCTTCTTTTGAAGAAGTACCTCTCAGACTTTGATAGCCCATGGACAAGAATACAGGGCAGGTATAAGTCTGTGCACACCACCACAGTTGGCTCCTCCATTTGACATCCACTTTGATTATTCTAATTCACAGTGCTTGCAAGCACTATGAATACTTGAAGTCTATCTCATATCTGCTCTCCCCTTCTTTTATTTATTGTAAGTAAAAAGTGTGAAATCTCAAAGGCAAGATCTAAAGTTGGAATCAGACAGAATATTTTGCCTTCCTTTATCTTTTAAGTATGAAGATCTGAGTTTCTCAGTGCATTGCAAGGGGAGGAATTTACATAAAAGACTTAAAACTGCCTTATGATGTATTACAGAAAAGTCACCAGAGTAGAGATTTTGTTCAGAGAGTTAAAATAAGGCACCCCAAATCTACAGGATTTTTACTGGTACTGTGATGCTATCACACCAAAATGGGGATGCAGTGTAAGAAGTAACAAAATCATGAAGTTACACAGTTACTTCAGTTAAACTCACAGTTAACTGCCCTCCCAAAGTGACCTCAGTTCCTAACTGGAGAGACAGGTGTGAACACACCAGGCACAGCTCTACTGCTCCTATTGGGTGGTACCCACAAGATCTCTATCAAGACCTTAGGCATTGTGTTCAAAGATGCAGCAGGACAAAGTGATGCCTGTGTTTCCATTTTATGTACCTCCTCACGCCAGAATTGGCCCATTAACACATGTTGGAAGAAATCCTATAGTGCAAAAGCAAAGAACTGGGTGACTCCTAATGAATTAGCATTTGATTCACACAGAATCTCATATCCTTCCTTCCAAAGGACCAAACAGGTTGTAGTAATACAGAAATACCACCACTTTGAAATGTATCCCCAGAAAGATGAAATTATCATGAGTCTGCCTACTCTGCATAGTGTTCTAGCTATGTCAGCCCAACCCAGAATGTGCCTTATGCAGCCAAAGAAGATATTTTTAGATCTGAAACTGTATCCAGGTTAGAACTGGATTAGTTCCAGCACATTGCCTAACCTCTGAGGTGGAAGCTCTGGGCAAGACACTGCAAACGTTCCCAGATGGGCATCATGCCCTCAGTGAAGCATAATGTTGTATAGTAAATCAGAGTTCCTTGGCTGGGAATAGTCACATATTTATAGAAGGAAAGCATTCAATTGAATTCACTTCCTGGCAATACTGCCAAGTAATAGTTTCAGAAAGTAACTTATAGACTATCAAGAAAAAAGCAAAATTTCTCTTCAGAGGGAACATTTCCTCCTTTCTGGGAGCATTGTTAAATTCTAAAATAATTTTCTGTCCTGAATGTGTGACTTCAAGGAAAGTAATTTGATGACTCACTGTAGAAATACACACATTTAGCAGAATCTGGAAAAGAGTAAAGATAACTGATTTATGAGAACATGTGTTTTACATTAGGTGCAAAGAAGTCACTCTAGATAGGTCAACACAGGTTGGATTGACTTAGAATTCTCTCAGAGAATTTCACCTGTAGAGAACAGTGTCACACAGACATTTGTAATGAAACCTAAACCCAGGTTTTAGCCAGAACTTTAAGAACATTAAGAACTACACTTAAATTCCCTATTTCTGAGACTGGGAGTTGGAGACAATATTAGAAAGTACAAACCTGTTTTACCAGAGAAATGAAAATACCATGTTGCATTCAGAACTAGTCCAGCCAGCACAGCATTAATGGGAGAAAAAGCAGATGTTATGTAGTAAATGAGCACAAAAAATGCCCTAGTCACTGGAACATGCTGCACCACGCAGGAGTAATGGCAGGTGGAAAAGTGGAAGGAGTTGGGGGGGGAGCATCCCCCTGATGAACCCATCTGCCCTTTTCTGTCTTTGCACATTCAAAAGGAGCTCTTTATGGCCACTCAGAGTTTACAAACACCAGCTGAGAAAGATCTAAGTCTTCAACTTTTGTGGATCTATCCCCATGCAGACTCCCACCAAATTTGCTGGAAGTGAAACTGGTGAGAATCAGTGAAGACATAAAGCAATGGAAATTGTAGACAGCCACTTAGAACAACAGTGGCTACCTGTAAATCAGTTAATTCCACAATGTGAGCTACCTAATTCCCATTGGTCACTACTTTTTCGTGAACCAGACTGAAGAAATTTTATATAAAATTAGAAATTAATAATAAAATCCTGAAGCATCAAAATCTGGATTGGCAGGAAAAAAACAAAACAAAACAAACAAAGGGACAACAAATTATCTTGATGAAAGTACGTCCATTCACCCATAATTTTCCAGAATGGACAATCACAAATAATCTCATTGTTCTTCTAAAAAAGGGACCAAATGCAACAATATACTTGGGGTAGAAAAATAAATGTGGCACTGAGCGTCATCATATCTTTTCACTAGGGCACTAATTTCAGTTTTTAAATAAGTTGTTTTATAGTTTATCTATGAGATAAAAGTATCAAAATGTTCAAGGGGAAACTTCACCTGATGACACTAAAGAAAAAGAAATATCCTGTGCATAACTTGTTTTAAGCAGACAGCATCTGTCAAAAAGACCAAAACAAACCAAAAGGAGAACACTTAAGAGGAAGAAAATGTGTATTCACAGTTGTCAGTAATTTTCAAGGTGAGCAGTCCACCTGGCTAAGTAATTAATTGCCCAACAGGAGTTCTGCTTTTGTTTTGGAAAAAAAATATTTATCTGACCTGTTACCACACTTTCCTGTAGAAATATTTTGATAGATTACTAATCTGGAAAATTTGCAACACTTGGACTGCGTGTAACTACACATCACAGCAGTGACAGGTGGATAACAGTAATACTAACACAGCTCAGGTATTTATTGCCAGATTAATTCATGTCCACAGATACACATTAAGCTTTAGGTGTAACCAGACTGGGAACCAGTACGTAAACTATGACATCCTCACAACTACTTTCACTATTTCACTCCTGGTCCTGAGAACACAGAGGGAGGCACACCTAACTACTAATTAACTGACTACTAGATGATTGCAAATTCCAATCTGCTTCAGTTACCACCCTTACTGTAAAGCAGGCAGAATATAAATAATGATCTTTACAACCTTTTTGCATTCAATTTTCCTGCTCAAGGGAGCAAGCAAGACTCCTTTTAAACACACTAAAAAAAAATAAATCAAAAAGTCAACAAGAGCTGTAAGGAAGATTCTAATCTCTTTGTATACAGACAGTCAAAGTTACTGTCCAACTCTGATACAGACAAACTTCTCACCAAAGCCCCTTAATATATCTCGATGATTATTCAGGAGCAGTAGTTTCTGTTATTTCTATCTAGAGTCCTTAAGTATTTTTCTGAATGATAGTCATAGCAAATAAATATGACTGAAATCTAATCAAGAATCAGATGAGAAGAAAAATGAAGACCCCTTTTATTAGTGGGTTGCATTTATGCACAGTCTACCTGAAGTGAAGAGCTTTGAAGTTTCCCAGTTAGGACCTCCTTCTCTTTGTCTAGCTGCTTTAGTTCACACTCAGATTTTCTTTTAAATTCCTCTAGCTGTGTCTGGAGCTCCTAAAGGAAAAAAAAAAAAAAAAAAAGAGGAGGGGGGGAAAGCAATAAAAATAAAGATGGAAAAAAAGAGTATGCAATAGCTGGAACAAAACATACAGCATGAAAAAAAAGAACATTTCTTCTACATCAACCTCAGTACAGCAGTTTGATAGATTCATAGAATAATAGAATCATTCAGATTCAGAGTAGGCAAGAGCTGTAACAAAACATGCAGTATATAGAAGAACATTTCTTCTACAAGCTAAGTAGAGCAGTTTACACAGCAATACATGCTACTCTTTACAGAACAATACATGCTACCATCTTTTAATGTCACTCATGTATTATTTAATCAAACAAGTACTAACAGTTTGGTTTGATTCTTTCTAATACCAGCAGCATTAGGCAATAGAGCTCACATAATCCTAATCTTCTGCTGAAAGCTTCCCTGAGGTGGCACTGTGCAGCACAAAGAGTTAGACTGCTTTGCCTGAGTGGTGCTAGTGCACTTGGCACAGGACAGGCCACACCCTGAATACTGCATTCAGTTCTGGGCCCCTCACTATCAGAAGGACATTGAAGTGCTGGAGCCTGTCCAAAAAATTCCTGTGAGGAGTGCTGAGGGAACTGGGGTTGTTTAGTCTGGAGGAGGCTGGAGGGAGAATTTATCACTCTCTAAAACTTCCTGAAAGAAGGTTGGAGTGAGGAGGGGGCAGAGTCTCTTCTCCCTGGTGACTGTGTCAGGGCCAGAGGGAACGGCTGTAAACTATGCCAGGGGAGGTTTAAGATGGATATCAGGAAACATTTCTTCACTGAAAGGGTTATCAAACATTGAATGGTCTGCCCAGGGCAGTGGAGTTGTCATCCCTGGAGGCATTTAAATGCCTGTGGACCTGGTGCTCAGGGACATGGTTTAGTGGTGAGCTTCCAGTGCTGGATCAAAGTTTGGACTAGATGATTTTGAAGGTCTCTTCCAACCAAAGACATTCTGTGATCCTGTGTTCAAAAAACATTCAGTATGTAATAATCTCCCCCAAGAGCTGAAAAAAAGAAGAGTATTTTGACCATAAAATAACCAGGTGAGTAACTAATAGGTTATTAGTGGAAAAGGTAATCAAAGAAGCACAATTCTATAGCAACCATAAAGAAAATCCCAGTGATGAAGTAAAAATAAAATAAAAACCTGGAGATTATTATCACCTTATGACTGGAAATAGTTTTTGAACATTCAGTATCACTTGCAAGATGGGGACCAAGGGCTTGTAGCAATCGTAGCAAATGTGAGCAATTGTTTGTTGCAGGGAGACTGAATGTGCAACTTCTACATCTATCCTGAAATGATATCTATTACAAGCTTATTAGTATGCTTGCTTTCCTGTTTTCTGCCTTCCTATTTGCTGACTCAAAAATATATTCTACTATATTTTCAGCCATCACAGAGGAAACAGAGGGAAAAAAAATTTACCACCTTCCCCATCCTGTACAACCCCTTCTCACAGCCCTCCCCTCACCCCCATTTTTATAGCACAATGACTTAAGCATTCAAGATAAGAGATGTACTTAAAAAAATAAATATATAATTGGTAGGAAGGCATGATATTAAAAATAGACGTACAGACAACAGTGACATATTCCTTGCAACTCATAATTAAAGGAGAATACATTAACATTTCACAGTTTAAAAACAGGATAAATGTTAGGTAGCAATTAGAGGATGGAATGAAACAAACATGAATATTGCAAAGGAAAAAATTGCTCTAGTTTTGCCTATAAGAAACAGAGAGAATATAATGGTCTTTTTCATTAAAACCTGAAGATCAGGAGTTTGCAGCAATCCCACTGCAACTCTGCCAACTGACTTCCTTCTCTATATCTTAATTTTTCTACCTGGTGATAGATATAATACTTCTCAAACGGTTGTTACAGGCCTTAACTGTACCAGAGGATATAAATAGCATTAGTAATGAAAAATATTGTGACTTTATTTAAATTTTACTAACTCAATATTTTTCTGTTAACACTAATCATAGAATGGAGTGGTTTAATCTTTAAGAATTTTTAAGAAGAGATTATTATAATCAGTAATATTTACTGCCTATATGTGATAAATGCCTACCTACTACTTTGTCTTTTTCACTGAAGTATAGAGTGTTTGATATTTAACTTTGATATGACTCACATGAAAAGCTTCAGTCTGGCATAATTTTAAGTATACCTTTCAAACGTACTCACATAGAAGAATACACCCTATAAAAGGCAAAATCATTTCCATAAGGCTTATACTTGATAGCTTAACTGTGTACCTTGAAGAACTGTCATCTTCACATACTGATCAACCATGTGCACTTTCACCATCAGTTAAAATAATTTTCTCACACAACTTGAGAAATTAGATTGAATAGATGTATAAACTTCAGTACTTTCATGGGCAGAAATGAGTAATTCTGACAAGCACTTATCACCACTCCTAGTCTCCAAAATCTAGAAGGTACTATGAAGCTCACCATTTAGTGACAGAAGCTGCATGAGTTTTATGACTTCACAATTTATCAGCTGATGATTTCATTATTCCCAAGTGTTGAACTTGGAAAGGTATGGAAGCATTAAAACTGGGAAAAGATTAGAAGTTAATTCTTAGCACCAAGAAGGGTCAAAAGAAGACAGGACCAGTAGCCTCATTGTCCAATTCTACAAACTGCTGTAACCCATTTGTATATTTGATGTCTGTCTAGAAGATGCCTGAGAAGCACCCAAGCATATTTGGAGAAAGAAACGAAATTCCATCTTCATTTATGCTCAAATTTGTCAGACCACTTGGTCATGAACTGAGTTAAGATCCATTAAGCATTACAGTATGTGCTTACAACTAAACATGTGTTGCAATGTTTTGCTCTATTTGAATAGATTTCATCTCAAATTTACGTTTCTCCTGCACAGAAGCATTACAGACTCCATATTTCCTGGAGCTAAAGGATTCAGTCGCAGGCAGTAGTTCTTAGGAAAGTCTTTGAAGAGCATCTTAATCCCATCACTGCTAAAGCAACAAAAATTACAGCTCAGCCACAGAAAACAAACTGAGAAAAGGTTCTGCTCAGGTAGCCTGTCTGGATCTGTGCAAAGATGAGCATTCTTTCTGGCTGAAGTGAAATAAAGATATATAGACAATGTCTTTGTATCTAGTCATCATTTCATTAGTATCAGGCACTCTGAACCCATTTTCCAACTGTTTGCTGAATCAGATCATCTGTCTAAACAATGAAAATTTTTTATTAAATCAATGTATTTGAGTATTTCACAGCAGAAATCCATGAAAATTTAAGTTAGAAATAGGAATACACCTACAATACATTTTTCTTCAGGAGGCACTTAATATAATCACTCCATCACATGCAAAGCATGCAAGGATAGGTGTTGCTAAGAAAAAAGGCAGTTTATCACATCAAGGATAAATTCACCTTCCCCCCTGTGGAGCTTTTCAGAGAAATATGTCAACATGATTTTTTTTTTCTCCTTTTTTTTTTTTCCTTCAGTAGGACCATAATGAGAAAATCCTTGCATCTTATGTTAATTCAAAGTGCCTCCAGTAAGGATAATTCAAATGATGTCACTGTGACCAATAAGATTAAGACCAGATGAATTAGAGAATCTATAAATAGATGAACATTCCTACCTTCTACATTTTTTCTTCCCATGAAATTTTAGACTGGTTTGATCTCCTTTGTATGCTTCATTAGAAGATCTTCCAGCCCTTTTAACAACTATTCCTTCAGACAAACATAGAATCATAAAATGTTTAGGGCTGGAAGGGGCCTCCAAAGGTCACCTAGTGCAGCCCCCCTGCAGTGAGCAGGGACACCCTCAACTAGACCAGGCTGCTCAGAGCCTTTTCCAACCTCACCTTGAGTATCTCCAGGGATGGGGCCTCAACCACCTCCCTGGGGAGCCTATTCCACTGCTCTACCACCCTCAAGGTAAAAAACTTCCTGATATCCAGTCTGAATCTCCTCTTCTCTCATTTAAACCCATTACCCCTCATCCTTTCACTAGAGGCCCTTGTAAACAGCCCCTCTCCAGCCTTCCTGGAGCCCCCTTCAGGTACTGAAAGGTGCTCTAAGGTCTCCCTGGAGCCTTCCCTTCTCCAGGCTGAACAACCCCAGCTCCTTCAGCCTGTCCTCATAGCAGAGCTGTTTCAGCCTCTGAGCATCTTTGTGGCCTCCTCTGGACCTGCTCCATCAGCTCCATGTCCTTCCTATGTTGAGGGCTCCAGAACTGGATGCAGTACTCCAGGGGAGGTCTCACCAGAGCAGAGTAGAGGGACAGAATCACCTCTCTCCATCTGCTGGCCACACTTCTCTTGCTGCAGCCCAGGATGCAAGTGGCCTTCTTGACTGCAAGTGCACACTGCTGGCTCATGTCCAGCTTCTCATCCATCAGCACCACCAAGTCCTTTTCTGCAAAACTACTTTCCAGCACCTCATCTCCCAGCCTAGATTTATAGTGAGGGTTGTTCTGACCCAGGTGCAGGGCTCTGCATTTAGTCTTGTTGAACCTCATGAGGTTCACCTGGGCCCACCTCTCCAGCCTATCCAGGTCCCCCTGGCCTTTCAGCAGCACCACTCAGCTTGGTGTCATCAGCAAACTTGCTGATAGTGCTCTTGATTCGTTATGGGCCTGATGCCTTGACAAAGCAAGGACTGTGATTTTATTCATGCTCTTTGTAAATAGGCACAGTTTCCATAGTGTATCTATATCATATGACCACACCAGGGCAGAATTCTGGGGCTGCCATAGGTATGCTGTTTAGGTGGATATGTTCCACTGAAAAATACTGGGTTTATGTTAGTTAACCATGTAGAACTGAAGTGATTCAAGGCTGTACACCTCTTCTGCAGCCTAAGGAGAGGGGTTTTTTGCTGTTCCGGTTTGAGTGTGTGACTCACTTCCAAGCATGCAGGCTCCCTCAAGGAAAACCTTAGTTCTATAAAAAGGCACAGAAGACAGTTTTGGTTTTTTTACATTTCTGATGCCTGGTCCAGAATGCTAGCATAACAATATTCTAGGAGAACTGAAGAATAGAGCAATGTTTGGGGATGGATAATTTTTTAAGGGGACACATAGTACAGAGGGAACTCTCAGGACACACACTTTCCTCACTGTGCTGAGTTAATTCCTGGTATTATGTCTTCATGGCATTTCAGAAGAACTGTTTTCTATATTAAAACAAACAAACAAAATCCAGTATTCCTACTTGACCTCTAGAGAATAAATCTGCCTTGGACCTTGTTCTCTTTAAAGTTTTGGTTACTGAAGAAGCTGAACACTCTGCCCTGGTCTTGCTCAAGGATGTCAGTACTTTCTTTGCTGGCATTGCAGCAACTTTGTACTTCAGGTTCCATGAGTACTTCACTTGAGTACTTCATGTATCCATGTTCCACTGGATGAGGTCAGAGATCTATGAATCTCACAGGACTGACTGCTGTAGAATAACCCAAAAGTCATTTATCTTTACAGAAAAATGTCAGTGATTTTAGTACTTCTGGTATGCCATGCCTTTGAATATTTGAGAGCAAACCAGCTGTTGCACATCTTCAGAGCTGCTCTGTTCCAGCACTGTTTGGTAGGCATTTGCTGCAGCTGTGTTATTTGATGCTTCAGTTCATCTGCTTTATTAACAGCTTTCCTTTGGGAATTTGCCATAGTTTCCATATCTTCTTTGGTATCAAAATCTGCATTTCAAATACCATAAATAAGTTGTGACATTTCAAGTGTGAGTGACTACTTACAAGGGAAATAACTTTAGAATGACATTAATGATCATCTTACCTGCTTTTTGCAGGAATTTCTTCTCTTGAAGTATTTCCCTCTTTGACCACACTTAGATCTTCCTCCACTTTTTTCACTATGCCTTTTGATACTGGAATTTCTTACTATGTTCCTTTAAGATACAATTCCAAATCCTAAAATATGCATGACATTGCTTCTGTGTTTATTACATATGTGATTTTGTTCTTTTATATGTTCTTTTATTTGTCATCTGAAATAAATGGTCATTTTCTCTCTAGGTGTGATTACATGATGTCTTTCACTTACAGAGCTGGTTTAAATGCATTATTTGCTCTTCCATACCCTTGAAGTGTCTCTGATGCCAGAATATTTGCAATGTGGAGCCATTCTCTCTACTGTGGTAGACAACATTGTCAAATGAGCAGTCATCGAGTTACCATCTAAAAGATGACTGTGATTATCCTAAACTCAGAACAGGACATACTTTATATTACATAATGTGAAGAATAAATTAATACATTAATTTCATGACAACTTCTGCTAAATGTTAATGAATATGAGTTTGTTGTTTTGTTTGTTGTTTTTTTTCTCTAGTTGAAGCACAACAGTTTGTAACATAATCCATAATAAGATGCCTCAAACCAGAAAAATAATCTCCAGACTTTTCTGGCAGCTGTTTGTCCATAACCAAAGGCAAAAATTTGAACAGTATTTTTAGTGTTCTATTTCTGGAGATTCTTGCCTCGGTTTCCAGATGCCTATCTTAATCCTGCAATATTCACTCAGACAAAATTGCCATTTGCTTCTGTATGAATATTAAGTAAAACCTCATGGGTTAAAACTAACTTGCATTTGACTGGTTGGTAGGAGAGTTTATGTGATGGGAAGGAAGGGAAACTGCTGAGCACAGAGCATGGCTGGATGCTTTGGCTTCAGTGCAGATCATCAGTGTCTCTTCCATACCCTGACCATATGTACCAAATGCAGGTGTTTGACAGACTGCCCGTGGTGTGCCAACCTCTGAAACTGCACCTGACACACGATGCAAGTAAGCAGAAGGGGGCTGACCAGCTGGGGGAGACAGGCAAAGCACGAGGTGGGAACTAATGGTGAACATCCCACAGCTCAGCACAGAAAACTCCATAGGTGTGAAGGACACTTCATTAAATGTCACTTGGTAAAAGCCACTGTTGCAAAAGTCATGCAGTACAAAGCACTTGATTCTTAACCTGCCAGCTCAGGTCTCTGATGTAACCTTGTTCATATCCACACACTGAGCTGCTGGCAACCATAAGGGAAAAGGAGAATGTAAATATTCATAGCTAGCCTAAGTGCCTGCTTGGTGTTCTCTTCACATTTCTGGCCAGGAAAGGTAAAGCTCAGTTCACACAACAAGCTCTCTCAGGTCTAGTGTTCAAAGACTTCTCCTAATGAATTACTAATCATCTTAACTCTTTCTTTAAAGCTCTCAGCACTATATCCCTCCCATTTCTCTTCTAAGCCTCTGAAACTGCTTTAGTGCTTACAAAGCACTTGACTCATATGGTATTTAAAAGACCCCTCCTTCCTCAAATTTTGAAGAACTGATAATTTGCACGTTTATGGCACAGAGATCACAATCTCATACACTACCTGTATTCTCTCCTTCAGCTTCTGGGAATGCTTCTTCTTCTCATTTATCTTCTGTTTTTTTTCCTCTAAGTCTGCCTCCAGCTTCTTTACCTGCTGCAGCAAAAATCCTTTCTCAGCCTCTGAGCTCTTCCTTTGCTCCATTTCTCTTTGCTGACAATTCCCCTTTGTTTCTATCACAGATTGCTGCACAGCATTTTTTAAGCCTTCTTTTTGTCTCTCATAAGAGTCTTGGAGTTTGCTCATCTTCTGAGTATAGGCTTCTGTTGCTCTCTGGTTTTCACTCTTCAGATTTTCCCTGTCATTTATTAGTGCTTGTCCTTCCACAGTGTATTTTTCATCTAAGATTACTTTTTTATCTGAGTTTACTCTCCTAGATGCTTTGCGTTCATTTAGCAGTCCATCAGACTCCTGACTTAAATGTGGAAGTTTGTTTGCAAAGTCTGCATTGGCATCTACTATGTCTGCTGAAAGGACCAGCTGTGCTTGTTTTGCTTTTGTTCTCGTCTCTCCCTCTTCCACCTTCTTCTTGCACAATTTTAACTCTGCCAAGGCTTCTTCCTTTAGTCTCTTGTGTTGTTCTACTTCAATTTCAAGGGTCTGAATACGTTTTCTCAGCAATTGCTCTTCTTCAGCTTTGCTTTTACATTGGAGAATCGTTTCCTTTGTTTCAACAAGAATGTGCTGTATTTCTTCTTCATGAGCCTCTCTCAGAGCCTGTAGACTAGACTCATGTTCATCATTCTTAGTGTTCAGGGCATAGATCACCTATAGGACAAGAAAAAATAATAGGAAATTAAAGTATCTGGTAAAAGGTAGTCATGAATCCAGTTACAGTATTTAGCATGGTGCAACATGCTAGAAGAGAATTACAGTTGCAGTTTAGTATTTTATTCTTTCTTTGCCATGGTGTTTGTTTTTCACTAGGAACAGAAGGGACAATTCTAAACTGCAAAAACTTACAGGGAAGGAAGACAATACTGAGAAACTTTTTTTTTATTCACTTTTTGACAGAAATATCCTTTATTATTCTTGGCAAGTTGTCATGTCATGCTCCAAGTTTGATCTCTGATACTAGGAGTCAAACTGGGCCCCTTGTATTGACAGTATTTGTAGCCCAGTTCACCCAGCCTTCCACGTGGGAGGTCTACTTGCCACATGGCCTTTATCACTGGCAAGAGCTAACTAAAATTGCTTTATGAACCCTTCTTAACTGTCAGGCATTAAAACTACAGTGAGAAGATTAATTTTGCCTACAGGTTTAGAATGACTAGTAATCAATTTGGGCAACTGTTCAATTAACTAGGTCAGATGTTGATGATTGCATTTCAGTGTTTCATTCCATCAGCAAAACAGAGATCAACATCTGGCCTTTGTGACTCAAAGATTTCCATTCGTAATGACTAATTGATCTAGTATATCAGCACTGCCTGGCTCATATACTGCTGTGTTCAGAGTGATGGTGGAATCTGGGTTCCTCTACAGTCTTTATCAGAGCTTTCCCAAATTCCACTGAGTATTAGGAATTTGGTTTATATTTTTAAAGTTTGTTTTTGTTTTGTTTTTTAATTTGCCTCATGATTTTTTAATTCTTCCAAGTGTGCCTTCAGCACCTTGCAAAAACACAAGCTAAAGTAATTAACTTTCTCTGAAATGAAAGCTCAGCTCCAGATGAAATAACTTTGTTTTCAAAAGCTGGAGCTGTGGGGAGAAATAACAAAAGTTTATTTTGTGAGCTTTCAGATAACATATCCTACTGCCATCCTATTCATTAGAAAAATACTATAAAGCAAATTTATTTTTGCAATTAATATATACAGGTCATGGTTCATTTGTCCACAGTGCCAGCCTCTTGCTGCAAACAGCAAGTCTGCATTTAGCTCTGGAAACTATAACCAGAAACTAATGAGCTTTGAGGATGCAAGTTCTATGAAAAGCCAGATCACATGTCTCAGCATAATGCTGCAAATACATGCAAGTGGCTTGACACAGCCTTAGCTCAAGTTCAGGAAGCTCCATCAGCTCTCACCCATGTTGGCCACAACAACCCAAGCTGGTTTTCACAGATTCATAGATTCATAGATATTAGGGGTTGGAAGGGACCTAGAAGCTCCTCAGGCTTCAAAAGAGCTGCATCCCTAGTGTCCTGCACCAGAATGAATCATAATAACTGTACAAAAAAAAAAAGGATTTTGCTGCAGGAGATTCTCTTTTAGTGCAGAGTCAATCTAAACCCTTTCATCTATTGCTCCAAAAACATTAATAAAGCCTTTCAGGTCCTGGAGGGGTGCAAGGAGGGTGCAGTACAGAGGCAGCCTATGGCTCTGTATGAAATTTGTTGGTGTTTTTATGATCTTGTGTCTCTTGGGCACTGTGCAATGTCTCACCCTCCTGAATGTCCCACAGTATCCACAGTATTTGTAGATTTCCTATCTAGAGATTTACACTTGAAGAGGGAAAGCTGTTCTCACATTCTTAACATTTGAACACATTACCCTTTTTCCTACATGTACCATATATTATAGTCAGGTCAAAAATATATTAAGGTACTAAAATGTAGCAGGAAACTATAAGCATAAAATGTCTACACATTTTTGAAGTATTTTGGCTTTTTTTTTTTTTTTCCCTCTATGTCTCCCTTTGGTTATTTGCCCTCAGTTTAAATTTGATACAGAGAAATCCCACAGGCATATTTAGACTTTCCCATTTCTTAGCCTCTTATTTTTCTGCCTAGTGTAGTGTAAAACCACAGAAAACCTCAGTTTAGTGGCCCATGTATGGCATTTGATCTCTCAAGTGCAATTGAACATAAAATGAGCCCTGGCTTAAATTTTACTAAAGAGACATCCAGCTCTCTCTCATTTCTATTTTATACTTTCTAATAAGCTAAGCACGATAATTGCCAGGCAATTTAGGAGTTAGTTAAACTATATTGCAAGGATGTTTTCACAAGCAGAGCAGGTGCTAAAAAGGCACCAATGCCACATCCCAACAATTTTAGCAAAGCAGAAATATACTGTAGAATCATGACAGTTAATTCTAGTCAAGGGACTCCTCTCCCAGGTAACTCACATGCAGTTTATTACTGAAATTTCTTCTGGAACTCAACAAATCTACTCAACATTTATTCCTTTTCTTTACACTGGCCACAGATCCACTGCAATGACTGAGTGCAAGCAGCACCTCCTCAGCATCTCAAGAAATAGGTCTTCCTAGACAGCCATAGAAATCTTAAAGGTTCTTCCAGTTCTGACATGGAACTTTGAGAAAAATGGTGTGTTCTGAAACACAGCTACCACAGAAGAGGCTCAGAGGAGGCCACTAGTCAATACTGCAAGGAAATGATGGGGAAAAGCCTGTGCTTTTCATTCTCAGCAGAATCTTTCCTGCAGGCAAGACCTGAGACTCACCTCAGCCAACATCCATTTCACTGTTAAACATCTCATCTAGGTTAGTCACTGGAGGAAGACCAAAGGAGAATGCTTTCCTTTACAGAACGGGTGCCTAAATCAGGTCATAGAAGAGGAGTGAATTGCTTCAGGTGTTTGACTGGTGATTTTGGGTTTTTTTTCTTCTGCATATTCAACTTCCCAGCTTTTCCCTCTTCTATAGAGCTGAGACATACATGAGTCCCATACAGAGGGAAGAGACAAGTTTTAATTCTCAAAACATGAAACGGGTTACTTTTCCTCTTTTACTGTTTTCTCTCTCTATCCAGCAGTAATATTTCATATTCTCTTCATTTCTGTATAATCACTTGATTTTCTACATATACTTTACAAACAAAACCAGGCACTGTGCACACAGATACCACACACAGCTGCTTTGATGCAGAATTTTTGAAAAACCAAGGTTTTTTTTCAAAATTGAATGCAATTTATGTTGTCTTTCATCTATATTTCTTTTTTAAAATGTATTTATTTCCATCTTGTTTAGTTGTTTCTATGATTCTCTTTGAATTAGTATAATCTGTTAATTTTAGCATGTTGTTTGTTTTTACTTTCAGATCATTAATTACCACATTAAATTCTGAAAGCTGTAACCCAGATCTTTCTAACTATCTGCCTACCTACAATACGAAGTTATAAACCTGTTGTTAACAGTTCCCAATTCATGCTTTATTTTGTCTGTCAAAACTCTTTTCTCCATAACTTTGAAATAATTTTGTAAAACAAATATAAAATGCACTATTTTTTTTAGATTTTGTATGATATTAAAACTAAAATAATCACTCAGCATGACATTTACTTAGAATATATTTCTTTTTGTTTCTATATTTCTTTTCTCTCCCTCACATGACTCAAATTCATCCTGAGCATGTTTATGAGGTTAAGCTGTATTCAAATGCTGTCAGTGAAAGCTAAATTAGGAAAAAATTCTCTCTATTAAACCCCACAGAACTAGATTAAAACACTTTAAAAGGTTACACTTACTCATTGATAATTTAAATCAACAGATACAAATACATAGACAAGCAGAGAGACCAAAGTGTTTGATCTCAGAGTCCTCTCTTGTTCACCTTCTGTAATCTCTGTCTTTGCAAAATTTTGCATAACTCATTAAATTCTCAAATACCCCCATAAATCTTTGGCTTTTACAGTATTGGATGAGTACAAATCCATCTTATGAAGCTGTTTCAGATGGATAATATGCAAGTAACTGTAAATTTGCTCAGTACAAGTCACATTTACACTTTTGCCAAATTAACACTCCATTTTGTGAAAATGTTTCATTGCACCCCAGATTTTTACAGATCTTTAAAGAGTCTAGAATTGCAGACATATGTTCAGTGCTTTCAAAGAATTTTTATGTAATGATTCTAGATATTTATCTGAAAATTTACCCTTCCAAAATATCTTTTAAAATCCTGATAATGATTAAGAAAAAGCAACATTGTCCTATTTTACAATGAATGCAATAAAAAAAAAATAATTCATCAAGTAAGATCTCACTTGATTCCTGTTTTCCAAAGTAGTTTCTTACTTTAAATACCATAAAATATAAACTATAGAATCATTGATTTAATTACAGCCCAGGGTGAAACAGATTTTCCCAAACAAACACATCTTTTTCTGGAGACAAATATTATAATTTATTTATTATACAATGTTTATTGTGGGTTTTGCCTTCCATGTGGATCTGTGATAAGCACAGATAAATTGAGGCCTGTTTCTTACTAATCCAGATTAAAGCATTATACAGATTGGATCAAATTCTTACTCTTCTGTAGCTTTCAGGTGACATTCTGATAGAGGAATTTTTAAAATTTAAAAAGATTTCTTTATATGTTCTACATACTTTACTAATTAAGAAAATAGATCATTAAAACCCTCAGGTATCCATTAATAAATAATACCAGTTTCTAATACTTCAGACACAAAAATTTAAGTTCTCTGCTGCTGTAAGCAAATTCAACAGTGGGGATACAAGTGAAAGTTTCACAGACCTTACGTTAACAAAATAGTTTTTTCTTCCCAGCTTATTATGTGGAACCTTTTAAAAAACACAAGTACAGTGTTCTGTGCACTCTGGCAATTTCAGCTGCCTTGCAGCTTCCTCATCCTGATAATATAGAATCATAGAGTCTATATCTAACCTATCTGTTCCTACTAAAAGCACATTTCATATACCATACACAATGCTGAAGTGCCCAAAAGCCTGAATACACAGTTTTAGAATAGTTAAGCAAGAATGACTTAACCTGAGTTGGCTTTGACTTCTAACTTGAACACAATTGTCCAAATGGTAAAATATTGTCATCTACATACCTGTTAAAGAAAATGTTAGTAGAGAGGTACAGTTACAGTGTCACTGCAAGAGTTACTGAGAGATTCTGAGTTACTTCCTAATACAAATAGTGTCTTTAATAGTGGCTTTGACTACTTGATCAACACAATCATATGACCTTGCACATGGATTTTACGACTCAGGAGTTCATTTTTTAGCTCTGTAAGGAAAATTTAGTGATCATAAGTTAAGAGAAATCTTAGTCTGCACATTTCTGTCAGCTGGTAGGCAAAAACAATGCTACCTTTGAAATATTGATAGAAAATTGTACATAAAAATAATGAAAATAAATATATCCTCAAGTAAAGCACATGGGCATACTGATAGTTGACTTTGTTAGTACTAACTAACTAATGCAACATCCTTATAAAAAGATTCTTTCTCTTTGCCTACATGGAAAGCAATTTTTATATTCCTTGCCTAAAGGAGAAATAGAGTTCCTCCAAAAGCATGATCCTAGTTTTTATGCTGTTCCATTTTGCTTCATTTCTGTAGAATACTGAATACCTCTCTAGAGAATAAAGATCAAAAAGCCTCAAGGACACAGGAGAGCTCTGGTAGCATAACAACTAACTGCACATCAGCTGAGCCACTGTAAGCATAGGGTACTGAGTACTGTTAACACATCAGAGTAAATAAGGTCAATAAACTTGGCTTAGAATATGTAAAAAAAAATAAAATATTTCAACTAGAAACCTGAGTAGACAACAGGAGTGCTCCATTACATTTGCTCAGCCAATAGGTGCTTCCAGAGTAGACATTAAATTAGATAATTTTTCATTCCTAAACCCGTCACCTTTTTTTAAAATGGCAAATCAAAGAGGAAAGGTTAAAAGACCCAATATACAGCCCTGCTGCAAAGCACTGGAGTGGTGTAACCAGTCTGTGCCCTCACACATGTACCAGGCCACTTGTTAATTCTCCTGTAAATTTCCATGCGCAGAGTGAAGCTAATGGAATTAAAAATGAGCATGTGTCTCCTATGTTTCTGTGCAAAACTCAGACATCCTTCCTTAAAAAACTAATGAAAGTGGGTTTTGCTTATCTGGCTCATTTTATGCTGAAGCTTATTAAATAATGTTCATCTTGCTATCCTGCTGAGGGGCAATAAACCTCCTGGTGACTGGTGCTGAAAAGCAGACAGAGTGTGTAACATTTTCAACTGCTCCACATAGAGTCATTAAGGAACATCTGCCTATGCTGCTGCTTCTAGAAGAGGAACATGCTTGCTCCCCTTTTCCATTTATTTTCCCTGAAGGAAAAAAAGGTTCTTAATTGTGTTTTACCAGCAATTAACTTTTCCCCTTCATTGGCACTCTCTTCCTCCTTCAAGACTCATAGTACCCAAGATATATACACAAAATTCTTGCAAGACTTCTTGATTTTTTGACTAGCAAGGCTTCCAGATTCCCTATACAGAATAAGATGTATTCTTAGGGAAAAAGTTTCAGAGTAAGTTTGGTTAAAAACATTCCTCCAGTGATACCCAGGAATTTGTCTCTAAGAAAGAATGAGACCAGTTTGTGGTTTAGGTAGCTCTCTAATCACCAGGTAATGTCACCATCCTGGTTATTCATAGTGGGCTTGGTTCCAGAACTGTAGTCCAGAGCAGCAGGTGTGGTTTGAGCCACAGGGGCAGAGGTTTGGAAAGACACCTGAAGAACGTGACTGCAATGTATGGAGCTCCTGTCAGCACTGCCTTTGCTATGAAAGCTGATCCTCTCTCCTCAGGACTCCTCTTCAAAAGCCATTTGCATTTCTCATCCTGTCTGAAGTAAAAAGAACTGTCCTGAGAATTCATTAGCACATACAAATCCTGGAATAGCCAAGGCATTTTAGAAATCCGTAGCCTGAGCAGCAGGGAGTGACAACTAGTGTCTTTAAAAAGTCACCATGTATCTTAAACCCTTACTCCATGTTACTGCTAAACAGAGAGAAACAGAAGGAACTGGCAAAATACATTATTTTTGCTGCTACAGCCAAAAGGGTGCAGAACAGAAAAATGCATCACTGCAGGGATGAAAACTTCCGATAGTCTACCTCTCCAAGGGTAGAAGTAGCAGGGCGGTAGAATGGGAGCAGCTCTCAGGATGTCTGTCCCCTGGTCACCTGCAGGGGTTCCCTGGTGTAAGCAGCACTTGGTGCGATGGTGGCAGCTCCATCGCCTCACCCGGCTTGGTTCTGCCTTGATGCCTTTGCACACCCCTGCTCTGCGAGTAGGAGGAGGCAACTACTGACTGTACAAAGAAAGGGGCTCTGTATTAAACATTCTGCATTCATTTCTCCTGGCACCATGAGTAATTAGATCATTATCTCCCCCTCAAAGAAAATCTACCATCAGCGGGACAGGGAGCTGCAGCTGTCTAACAACAGACACCAGTATTACACACTAGGCTAGCAATGGCAAAGGGAAGCACTGCAGGCATTTTAAAGTTAGAAAGGATTTTATTACAGTTCTCCTGTAATATAGCCAAGCAAACAGTGATTTGAAAGGGAGCTCTCAAAGTTCCAAGGCTAAAATAATTGTAACAGATTTTCCATATAGCCATTTTTCAGCTAATGGGATCTCAGATTTTGCTTCTCAGATGTTTGCTGTTGGGACAGCATTACTCTACCCAGACAGTAGAAGGGAAGACTTATCATTAAAATTCCAATTCTGCTATGAGTTCTCAGTAGGTGTAGTGTTATTGCTGAGAAAATTGGTTCTTAAAGGCCACACTCCAAAACAGAATTATTTGCTTTTCAGAAGTACTTTTTTGAGCTTCAAGTATAAATAATCTGTATTTCAGAGGACTGAAAAGTATCCGGTGGGAAGCTTCATTAAAGAAATTATCCCACCCACATTTTAACAGTAGAAATTTAGCAAAAACATCTGGAAAAAAACCCCAAAAAACAAAAAAACAAACCCCAAACAAACAAAAAATAAACACAAACAACCAAATCAAAAGGAAAAACCAAACTCAACAACAAAAAACACACAAAAAAACCCCCAACTTTGCACTGAGAAGAATTTTCCCCCTTTTGCTGCTAAAAGCAGAAATTCTTCCCTTACCCAAAGACAAGCTTTATTTAGTTGAGATTAGAGCTGAGATTTATATATAAGGAAGGCACAGAAATCTTTAAAAATGAGTTTAACCTGAGTTGAAAACGTTGAGCAAGAGTTTTTTTGCACTGACCTCATCAACTTGCTCTAAATCTGCTGTTGAGAAATGGATCACCCAGAAAGGAAGGTGGTGATTCCTCAACTCCTCTTAGCTGAGAAGTAGAAGCTATCCATTAACTAAGACCCAGCTACTGCTTTTCTACAAGAAAAGGTAATACTGTGGATTTTTGAGTGATATTTACAGTCAGATTTGACTTAGTGTGCAAAACTGATCAAAGATAGCAAGTGAGTATCAGAGAGAAAACAAGGGAAACATTTTAGGACACTTAAATCTAGTTTACAGTCATCTTTCATGTATGTTTCACTGTGGCTGTGAATGGGGAATGTTACTGATGAACAGTGTTCCTCTCTCAAAGCTTTTCCAGACCTCACTGCTCAAACGTGTGTTTAAAATAATAACAATGAAAAAAAAACATGTTTATTTGGATACTTTTCTTTCAATTACTACAGAATGAAAATGTACCTTGAAAAGTAATGTGTGCCTTCACGGGCAAAAAGTAAGGACCAGATTGTGTACAAATATTATTGTAGAAACACACAATCAAAGCACCAGTTAGGTAAGTATTGGTATAGTACAATAAGTATAATATAGCAATATGTGCAAATATATATTTGAATAACATGCTATACATTATCACGTAGTCATCATTAGACGAGAATGGCACTGTAACTAGTAAGCCACTCTGACTTGAATATCTTAATGATTTCCTATTGTTAGACCTGCATTTTTAGTCAGTAGCTTTTCATTAGCAGTGTTTTTTTTCATTGCTAAAGTGTCTATCTATTGCAGTGAGGTTACAGAACATGTAAAAGCTGGATTAGTAAACAAGGGTAGGAAACAGTATTTTTTTCTCACTAACAAAGGTGCAGCATAAAAACAGTTTAAAAGGTATCTGTCACTTCCTACAGATTTTCTCTTTGTTTTGTAACATAGTGTGGAAAATGTTCAGAATATTTTGTAGTGTAGCTCCGTACTGACTAAAAGTTTTACTGCAATATACTACATAGTTTAGTCCTGCCTCTTTTCCAACTCGGGTCTTTCACGAATGTCATTCAGAGTATCTCTACGTATGCATATCGGGAACAATTAAGAACAAGACAAATCATACTGTACTCTAGTACCACAGTTAGGCTGCAGTTTTGCAACAATAATACTCAAGATCCTAAGAAACGCAAATGAATTGTCGTCTTCGCAATTCAGGAAAAAAAGCGAATAAATTAAGTGCTCCCAGCAGCACACAGACAAACCCCTGTGTCTTCGCAGAGCCAGAGCTCTTCTCGCTATTGTTCCACGCTAATTAGAGCGGTTAAATGCGAGACGTCGATCGTCAGGCACAAAGGCAATCCTCTAAGGCTTGTGTGCAGCACCAGCGGGGGAACTGTTGGGAGGGAAGTTTGTGCACAGCGAGCTTTTAGTTTGCGCTCACCCGTGTTTTCAGCAATCGCCTTACAAGAGGTGACCGATTTCCCTTCTCCTAGACAGGGGCCATCAGAGCAGGCGGTTCCGAGACAGCCCCGCCGCCCCCCGGCCAGGGCACCCTCACCACCCTGGCCAGGGCAGCCTCACCATCCTGGCCAGGCTGCAAGGGCGAGACTTACCTTAGTGAGCTGGGCAATCTTCTTGCACATTTTCACGTGCATGTCCTGACTGCATTCCTCTGCCAAGATGCTGCGAGAGGTTTTAGATCCATTGCAAGTCCCGGGCTGGTGAATCTTGTTTACGCCAGAGGCCATTAAGCTTGAATTTTAATCAAGTCTGCGTACGCTCCGGTTGGTGCGGTCCTGTACTCGCCGCTCGCCTCCTCCGACGCGCTGCACGCCCCGAACCCTCCCTCCCGCTCCCGGAGGAACTCCAGCCCCATACAGGGCAAGAGCCAGGAGCCGCCACTCTGCTTCGGTGCAGATGTCCCAGTCCTTCAACAGAACGCCCGGGCGAGGAGGCAGAGAACAGCCTGTGCAAACATCCTGACTGGGATTTTCTCTTTCCCTCCCCTTCTCTTCAGACGGTTGAGCTTCCGCCAGAAGATGCCAGCGACTGGATGCTACAAATTCCCCAGGGGAGACGCCGAGCCAGCCTTTCAGGCAGCAGCACAGACGTTGCTTGGGATCTGTCGTAGAGCACGCCTGCGGATTAAATCATCCCGCCTTCTCGGGCTGCCAGAGGATCGCAGGAGTCATCAGAGAAGGCGGTGTGGCACCTTTCACGAGCTCTGCTATTGGCAATCCCCTCTGAGTCCGGCTGGACCACTAAAGTGATGAGAAAAACCCCCGTTCCATTTTTCGCTGCTGTGCCGAGAGCAGGCGGAGCGGGTTCCCCGCTAGGAGTCGCACGTGAGCAGCGCGGAGCCGGGAGCGCTGCCCCGCACCGCCCGCCCGCCGTACGCCAGCGGCCCCGCAGCTCCCCGCAACACGCTCGGCCATTGGGAAGGTGGCACTAACGCCGCAGGTGTTTTTTTTGTGGTTTGCCTTTATTTGTTTATCTATCTATTCATTTGGGGTGTGTGGTTTAGTTTTTTTCTGGGAGGGTTTTTCTTGTTTGCTTTTGGGTTTGTTTTTGTCTGTCTGTTTTTAGTTGCTTGGGTTTGTTGGTTTTTTTTTTGGGGGGGCTTTTTGAGTTTGTTTTTTGTTTTGTTTTTTTTTGGGGGGGGATGTTTGTTCATTTTACCCATCTGCAAGCTGTTCCCTCACTTCAAAGAAACTAGGCTTGTACATACAAAAATAAATGAAAGGACAGAAACGCAGAATAAAGGGCTCAAAAAAGGCAAGCTGTTAGCATAATAGGATTTTTGAAGATGAATGGTTCAGCGAAGCGTTGTGCAAGGAGAAAATGGTTACATTTAAACGAGTCTGGAAGAGTTAGCAGGAGAAGGCAAAGTAGGGTGAAGTCAGAGAGGTGGAGAAGAGCAAAAGGGAGAAAGAACAGGTAAGAGGAGCTGAGAGCTGCTCCACAGCCCTTCCATGGGCCCCATCACTGCTCCTGCTGGCTTGCAGCCAACCACAGGGCTCATGAGGCGGCCTCCTCCCCCCTGCCCCTGCCCCATGCAGGTAAGGCAGCTTTCCCTCTCACCTCCTGGCAGTACTTTCTGTCCTTTGGCAACAGGCTTCCACTTTGCTAGTGGTGGGTTTAAATAAGAGCTTTCTCAGACTATCAGAATTGGGAAGGAAGATATTCTGGAGTCATCTAAGGGCAGGGCAAAAGGAAAAAGGGAAGATCCTTGGTGAAAAAGGGAAAACCTCAGTGAGGGCAAAAAGAAATAAAGCACTCTTAGGATAAACACTCCAAGAGAAAAAAGATCAGGGCAGAAGAGAATGCTTGAAGGCTGAGAGAAGAAGTGAGAAGATGAAAGAAGAGAAAGCCTTGGAACAGAGAAATCTAATCTTTTAATTGCTAAGAGAAAAGGAGGGACTCTAGATCTCCAGAGACAGAGTCTTTACTCCAGGAGACAAAGGAAATGTAGACTGACTGGGAGAAGAAGGGAGAAGATGAAAGAAGATAAGACCCTGGGACAGAGAAATGAAATCTTTTAATTGTTGTGAGAAAAGGAGGGACTCTAGACATCCAGAGGCAGTAAGAGTCTTTACTCCAAGAGTGAGAGGAAATGAAGACTGGCAGAGAAATGCAGTGTAGAAGGGAAAGGCCAGGAAGGAAAGTGAAGATGGTCACAGTTGCTGTGAAATGCTAAGTGGAAAGAAGTTCAGACCAGACAGAACATGAATTGGAAAAGGTATGAAATAGCCACAGACACAGGAATGCCTAAGTATTGTTTCTTAATCACTGGTATTAGATGCCTGTGACTGAAACTTTGTCCACGACTAGGGCAGAAAGACCTGCCATTGTCAATTGTCAGGCATCTGGTAAGATGTGCTCACACTCATATTTAACTCAGTTTATATGGTTATATAATATGGTGATAATATCTCTGGATGGTCATCAATTTGATAAAAAAGTTGTAGGAACTTAATGATATGTTAAATTTTGATAAAATTGACCAGCTTATTAGGGCAATCAAGAGAACACAGGGCTAGAGTAATTTCCTCAGAAAATGAACAAAACTGAGTGAAAATAGAAAGCAAATTAAGAAAAAAAATATTTACAATAAGTTACCTGTATTATCAGTTAACAATACAGATGGTAACATTAATATTTTTTTCTAGTGAAAAGCAGAGGATGCACTGGACCTGAATGTCTGGCTGGGTGGAGACTTGAGACCCTTACACAGGCATAGCCAGAGCAGAGGAGCACAGAGCTTCTGATGCACTGGGAAAGGATACACTGCTGAGATCTTTTCAAGGAGACTGTGTATTTGGTGGGTGTTGCAAGAACCACATGGAACACATAAATAGATTACAGAATGTACCTCAAATTGGGGCAGTATATGGCAAAGACATCTCAAAATAAAAATTAAAAGTCTAAACAGTAAACACACAGAGGCACTTCTGCTTAAATTGTATTGCTGCAGTAGTGTTAAGCGATGAAAGAAGGTGGTTGTGTCACTACAGTCACACATGTTTATAGCTTTACTGCTCACATGCATTCACTAGTTTCCTAGTGAAAAACCCCAAACCAGCCATATATGAAAAAGCCTATAAGCCTCCTGCTTGTTGAACATCCTTGAATAGCTACTGTTAAAAGATCCAAAGCCTCCAAATCCCAAAACAGAAAGAAGATATTTCTGTTGCAAATGATTATTACATAAGTTTGTGCCATTAACTTACTACAAAGAGATTTCCCAAAACACAATTGCTACAGAGCCCAATCCTTCCATGCCTTTTCCAAGCACCAGTACTTACTGAAGGCAGTGGAATTTGCTTTACAGTTTTTTAATACATAAGGGCAAAGTTAAACTGATCCCCTGGAGCACATTCTATTGCTGTTTTACAGTCCAATTAAATTTGCATTTGAAAATGGTAAAGCAATACAGTTAGTCATTAACTGTCACATTATTTTTCAAATGGAAAAGTCTATCAATAAATTAATTTTAAACTTCACCAGTACGTGTCTCAAGAAAGGAAGATGCATCCTTAAGTGAGATTTTAATTCAATTCATAAATCACTGTCCAGATTACTGATCTTCACTTAAATTCATTTTGGTCCCAAAGTAGCCTTTTGACTCCAGAATACAGAATTCAATGAGTATTTTTTCCTTCTCCCAGAGGGAAAAAAAAAGAAAAAGACTACTTCATATTTTTAATTTCTTTAACCTGATAAAACAAACAGGATTTAAGAGTTCAATTGAAAAATGGACCAGAAGTGCTACTAATTTCCTCAGTGACTAAAACCAGCAACTATTCAAAAATGTTTTCTAGCTGACTTACATCCACACCAGTTTTGTGGGAACATGATAATCAGAACCTCTGAACTGCTGCATAATGATGACCTAATTATGGATGAAATATTACTGTGCTCACATTTTTAGTATGGAAACTGGAACCAAACAGATGCATCCATTTTCAAGGCCCTCAAAAACCTACTCAATAACATAGCAAGAGCCTCCCTTTTTTTACCTTTCACCCAGTGACCTACATAACAAAATCAACATCAAGTAACTGGAAGGCAGCAATTTGGCTTTCCCTGTGACACTGTATCTACTCACACCACAGCACTGACAAAGGATAGAGAAAGGACCTAGGAAAATGGGTCAAAGAATGATGACCAGAATTATACCAGAGCAACTGAGGTCACTGTTTCAAAGGACAAAGAAAAAAGCTACAATTATTAAAGCACACTTCCCTCCAGATCCTGAAGCACAATACAGGTTTCTGATTATTCCTTTATTTTTCACATAGAATGGTGAAACCCACTGGCCACAGGCTCCAGGGTCTGTGCTACTGCAGAGGTCCTCTCTTCTAGTCTTTGTTTGCATGCCTCGAGAAGCAGCTGACCCTAACTGAGCCCTGAGAGTTAGCACAGAAAATGACTGAAAGCCCAAGGCTGAGCTGAACTGGGGCTCCTGGGCAAGGGGTGTGGCTGGAGACCCCAGGTGAAGCTGCTATGGGGCCATTGCAGCTCATTAGTGCACTCAAGACCCCAGACCATAAGCTGTGAAAATTGTCAGCAAACATCTCTATCTATTGAACAAAGTATCTGGTACCACAGGGACACTGTTGTACTCTGTATGGAGCAAAGTCTAAACGGCCAACGTTTGTGATCCTACTTTAGCATGTTATGCACCTACAGATGAAATACCAGTTATGGTGCTGGGGATCTGGATTCCTGTGGCATATTTACCCTGACGGTGTGTCTAACCAGGTTAGAATTCAAATGGTCCCAACAGAAACCTGACTTCTGTATCAACCTAGAAATAAAAGTCTGGCAGAAATACAACAAAATAAAATACATCTCATATCCTGGACATTATAAGGGACTGCAAAGTATTCACTGGGGAAAATCCTCACCTGTAGATCTGAGATGCAGGAAGGCACAAATGGGCTGCCAAACATATGTGAATCCAGAATAATTCAGTTCACGCTATTAGTTTCATTTTAAAGTCCTCGATTTGTAAAGCCATAAGAATCACAAAGTTTTACCTGCTCTTCTCTTCCTGCTTCCATCCTCATCTCCACAGACTCCTATAGTGGAAAAAAAGCCAGATGAAATCATTGTCCAGTAAAAATACCTTAAACAGAAAAATGGTTACACCTTGCATTTCCTTAGAAAATAGAACCTTATAAAAATCCCAACTCATTAAGGATTTGTTAATTATAGTGGTTTTGTAGCATGGCTAAATAAAAACCTGCAAGAAAGAAGTTAACATGCATGATTGTACTTTACTGTTGTACATATAATTTAATTTCCTGCTCTCTGGGAGCAGAAGGGGATTAGGCTAGATCCATATGTTTTAAAAGTTAACACCAAATACAAACGACTCGCCTTTAAATATCAGGTATCTATTTTAAACATACAAAAATGTATGGTGGTATAATACATCAGGGAAAAAATATTACCATGTGTATACATTATTTTTAGATTTATTTTTATCCATAAAACAGAATACTTTTTCTCCTGCTGCTGCCCTACATTCTCCATATACAATTCTTATACCCCATAATCCTTGACACAATTGTAAAGGGAAAATCATTCCATTATTTGCTTGATAAAAATCTACTTCTTAAAGAGAGCACTGGGAAGATTCAGATCTGGAACAAGACTGACCCCTAGTGCTTACCTATGTTATTTGTTAGGTGTTTTGTTTTCTTGGCCAAAGAGAGTCCTTCTTCAAGACAGGTTCTGTCTTTTTGACCTACTGCAATTTGATGATATGATGGCATCAGTTAAGGTAATCAGACACCCTTTTTTTTTAAACACATATAGATGTCAAACCCCTAAAATTCATAGTGGCCCCAGTAAACTACTTTGTTCATGTTTTTGAATGTTGTCTGTAGCCCCATAATGAAGATATGCTCAGAATGTTTCTGCTAATCATCCCCTGCTTTGTCATTAGATATAAATCCCTGACCCACGGTGCATTCAGTAGCCTGTAGCATGGAGTTACACCTTTGTTAGCTTTCCTCTTTTCATGATATGGAATTTATTACTATTCTTCAAGTCAAAGGATTTCCAGGAAAACATGTTCACTACAAATGCTTGAAAATTTGGGAGAATGTCCAATAGTAATTCAGCCTGGAACAAAAAAACCACACTTCAACAAGTTCAGTTACCTATACTATCTTTCACCCCCCCTTACAGCTGACAACATAAAGATGTTTCTATTTAACACAGTCTGTGAACTGGATTCAGCTGAGGTAGTTCACAGGGAACTGAGTATCCAGATACTTAACCAATTACCTAGTGAGTGTCATCTCCTTTGTTACCTAAACCTTTAAAATAGGCAAAAGTGAACTTGGAAATAAGCAAACGTAATATTCTAGATATAGAACCTGAGCATTTTTTTTGTCTCTTTGGATGACCATTCTCCAAAGGGATTTTACTAGATAGACACAGCTTGAGCTTTCCCGGTTCGCTACCCCACTTGCTTGGGTGGAAGTCTCACAGCTACAAAACGCAACTAGTCTCATTTTCCCGGGCGATCACGTCTGCGGAGGACTTTAGGAGAGCAGCTGAGGGCAGCGCCAGAGTTTGTCCCGCTCGCTCACCTATTTTTGCATCAACATACACTGCGGAAATCCTTCTGCCCGACGCTTGTCCTCAGCCTCAGCGGGGCTGACAGACACCGAGCCCGTTTTTAAAGAGCCGCTCCCGCCAGCGCCAGCGAACAAGCCCCAGCGCGGCCCCGCCCTCAGCCGCTCCTCCCCGCCCTCAGCCGCTGCCCCCCGCCCTCAGCC